>BQNB010086437.1:2980-28189 GCA_026074375.1 Tanacetum coccineum | reverse complement strand
CCGAAGCAGGGTATAGGGGAGGTAAAATGTAGACAGGTCCTACCCTTACCTCCAAGAAACTCGGAAGTAAATAGACTGCTTCCAGAGGACCTCCGGCCAGTGTACGTGTGCATAAGGGTGATGCTCAAGGATAGAGAACGAGAGCAAAGCATAAGCGAAACAAGCAAACACCAAACAAGCAAACAAAGCATAAGCAACCAACATCATAAACACGAGGAGAACAAACAAACACCGAACAAGCAAAGAGCACAAGAACCACACATAAACGGCCAGGGGAAAACGCAACCAAAACAAGCATACAAGCACACAAGAGACATAGCAACAAGCAAGACACCCAAAGGCACACAAGCTCGAGACACACAAACAAATATAAGATGGATCCCATAGAGGGACCACAACACTAACAAAACAAACAGAGCAAACAAGCAACGCAGCAAAACTAGCACCAAAAGGGCAACACAGGCAAAGCAAACAAGCAAACAAGCACATCAGAGACCTCAACACCCTAAGGATAAGGCCAAATGAGAGAAAAAAGGGGGCTCCTATCTGACAGGCGACTAGCCTAAGAGAGAACTATAGGGAGCAAAACCAGGGGGCAAAGCAAAAAGGGGGGCTCCTAGGCGCTAACAGGCAAACTAGCTATGCGACATAAAAACCTAAAACACTCCAGGCAAAGCTACTACGTATCTCCTACAATCCTAAACGCAAAGCTTAATGGAAAAACCTAGGAGCAAAGCAAATGGGGAACTCCTAGGTGCTAAAAGGCAAACTAGCTAAGAGACACAAAGACCTATAACACGCAAGGCAAAGCTACTACGCAACTCCTGAGATCCTAGACGAAAGACCTAATCCAATGCCTATTACTCCTACCCGCTAATCCTAATTTTATCTCTCCACGTGTTCCTATCAGAGGTCATGTCCTCGGACAAGATAGTTGTCTAGCTTTGTTCTAAATATAAGCAGTAACTAGTGTGTCAAGCTTGTGAGTTTATTAATGCTATTAGTCTAAGATATCGCAACATTATGGCTATCTGGTTAATTAAAATGATTGCAACTATATCAGTTTATGGACTGGTGTATATCTGTTAGTTGAGTGTCGATTCTGTCCAAATCCCTGTTTGATCAGAAACTCCATCTTTCGTACCATCCATGAACTGTACCCCACTAGATTCACACGCCTCTAGTATCACTTACCTACATATAGTGCCACAGGCTTCTCTAGCAAAATGTGTTTCTTTTTCAGGGCCATAACAGCCCACGTAAAATGGAGGCTTGTTGGTAATGAAACATAAACCGCGTCAACATCAGGGTCACCCAATAAACCTTGGCAGAGTTTGGGAAATAGTTTTCCAATGCAGGCAGATGCCTTGTCAAGGGAGTGGCTTCCAATGTTTATAGATCATCAATGAGTTTACAACACCTATTGATAAGGATATGAATGAGCCATCTCATAAACCCACCAATTTTCATGGTCCCAGCAGCCGATGTGGGATATGAAATTATTATTATTTTGTCACTGGGTGTACATCGGCCAGTTGAGCTGGTTTTTTGCAATATTTCAAACTGAACTGAGGTGGACGGTTTTATGAAGTTTTAAACCAGACCGGCCAAATGTAGTAGGGTGGCTAAACCGGCCAAACCTTACAGTTTCGGCTGCAAGGGCGAGGAAACATTATTGGCGAAAGCAGAAAAAACAGTTAATAATGGAAGACGAAATAAAGACGACAACAGTTTCACAGATTAACAATAGAAGATAAAGTATTAAAGTGATATGTTGGCGATGATGGTGTTGGTGAACAGAGGGGGGCAATAAAATAAGTGAGGCATGGTTAAAAATTAAGGAGGCTTATATTACTGTGCCAATGCTTTTAAATTGACCATAAAAGTCAACCAGTTATAACACAACATAACTATGGTTTGGATTCTTAGTTGGTGGATAACTGTCAACAAATAAGCAATGAAGCTAGAATTCCAAAATTGTAAAAGATAAAGATAAACTTGTTTTCATCATGTAACAAGGTTTTTTTGGGACGATTGGTTAAAAAATCCCCAATTTATTTCCTTGTAATTGTTTTCTAGCTCCTTGCTAGTTTAATAAATTTTTGCAGTTCAAAAAAAAAATTCAATCTTAGCTCCTATTCACACACATTAAACCATTTAGTCCATATTCTAGATATTGACTACTAAAAGTTTTACCCTTTTTAACGGCTTTTGCCCGTCAAATTAGATTTTCATTTTGGTGAAGTTTTAAGACCCTTTAAAGATAAATCAGCACCAAGTAATCCAAGCATTGCATTATATCTTATACAATAGGTTTATTCATAATCATTCCATTGACATTGAGTCCCGGCTCCTGCATTCTTACACACAACATAATTAAAACCATTAAAAACAATTCAACTAAGAGTTACGGTCTCACCACCTTTGTCAACCGAAGTCTTAACTGCATCCAGCACATACTGCGTTTTTCGGCTCAAAGTAGGCCACTTTTTCTCAGCCAACGTACCATCATTCTTGATGCTTTTAACCAACCTCGAGAATTCAGTAACCATAAGAGCTTCTTGTGGAAGATCTGTCATGACAGTATGCTGACTAGGCAATGGCACCCATCCAGTCACAAACTCGGTAAACCCAGATTCTGTTGCTGTTGAAAATGAACACTGTTTCTCTTCAAAAGGGATAACATAGTCATTTATATGCAAACTACCTTTTGTACCGCTAGCTATTATGCTCATTGTCAGGTTTGCAAGAAATGAGCAATGAAAGGTTGCGACTTTCCCATCTTCCCATTGTAAAGCAGCACCACATGACATAATGACTCCGGCTTTGTTGAATACAGTTCCGGGAAGAGCAGTCACCGATTTTGGTAAGTTGAAATCGGCTGCCCATAGGATTGACCCAACACAATACCATCCAACATCTCCAAGTGCGCCCAAAGCATCAAGGTCGGGTTTTACACGGATATCATTCTCTAGGAAGTCAGGATCAGCAGCAACGGTAAAAACAACATTCATCTACAAGAATGTATACAATTATTAGTCTCACATTAGCGAATATAGTAAAATACAATGAGCTTAATGTTCGAATTTCATATTATAACAACACAAGAAACTCACTGCAGGAAATGCAAGAATCAGAAATAAGAATAGAAAACTGTCATGTAAGAGTGTTTAGGTCCCTGAACAGTCTAGGTTAGGCTTCCTATCCAGCATAATTACATGACTACTCCAAGTTATATATTGATTAAGTTGTATATGCTGATACATATTGATGCAGCAATTACGAACCATTTATGCATAAATGGTCGATTTAGGTTATATTTTTCTCAATACGAAAATGGTTAACTTAGAACACATAGCTGAAATGCAAACAAATTAAACAGGGGAAAATTTATCCATACTCCATAGTGGATTCAAATCATACAAAACCTCAAAAATCATAAAACCACAAATAAATTAGAATATTTTGTTAATGATAAAATATATTGTATTACAGTAAATGTTACTACATCGTCAGGAGACAAAAATCACACGGTTTAATAAAAGTGAAACCACTACACAGTGAAATCAATCAAATAGAATATTCCCCTACTAAGGTCTCTTTTTATCGACTAAAATGAAAATGGACAATTATTTTGAAGCATCTCAAAAAGGAAATATGAACTATATTTTTTAGACGGAAAGAGTAATAAACATTAAAGAGTAAATTGCAAAAATCGTCTATAAGGTTTTGCCAAATTGCATGTTTCGTCCCAAATAGTTTGAAAGTGCATAGATAGTCCCTAAGGTTTTGCCAAATTGCATGCTCCAGGGACGATTTTTTGCAAAATAGTTTGATTTTGGGACTATTTATGCACTTTCAAACTATTTGAACTAAACATGCACTTGCAAAACCTTAGGGAATCGATTTTTTTTGGCAATTTTACTCACATTAAGAGTAAATACAAAATCGTCCATAAAGTTTGGTCCAAATTGCATGTTTCGTCCCAAACTTACCAAAGTGCAAATGATCGTTCCCTTAAAACCTTTGGTGCAAGAATCGTCCATAGTGGGGAAACCTTTTAGGAAAACCATTCGGAGCAGATATCGTCCAATGCGGGACGATACTTGCACCAAAGGTTTCCCATAGGGACGATCCTTGCACTTTCGTAACGTTTGGGACGAAACATGCAATTTGGTCAAACTTTAAAGACTATTTATGCAATTTACTCAAACATTAATAAAGACAAAAAGGAAGTGTCTATGTGTTAGCCAGCCCAACTAAACTGATCTGTCAACCTGTACTACAATTTTACCCATTATACTAATTACTTGAGCTAGTTTTGACCTATCATCCAACCCACCCACCACGTCCAGGGGTTTACCGTCTCTATGGGATTTCCAGGCGTTTTCCTATTCCGCTACTTTCAATATTAACACAGTGGGTACATTATTAGTGACTTGCAAGACATGATATCTTCGAAGAAAATACCGGACCAGAATACATCTTCCATGTCCTCTATGAAGTCATCCACATCTGAAACAAAAGGATAATGACTTACCACCGACCAACCGGTCGGGTCGGTTCGGCACTTTCGTCCTAAGAGGCTACTTACCGCTGGGTCACCCCCGTGGTTAGTATAATTAAATTTTTGATTAGGGGTAAGCTGGAAATCTAATCAATTATACCAAAATCTAATTATTTAGGACAAACCAAAACGGTAAAATGAAGTTTATAAAAAAAACACAGATTTAGATGATACCGATTTCAATTCCCCAAATTTATGAGCATCATTTAGAAACTCCTTCATTTTGGTGGTTCTGGGATGATGCATCCACATAGTAGAATCCATCAACTGGACACCATTCTTGTCACACGCATCCAATATCACATCAAACTCACCAACATTCAATGCAACAGGCTTCTCAAGCAACACATGTTTCTTTTTCTCAGCAGCAAGAACAGCCCACTTTACATGCAAACTAGTTGGCAAAGGAATGTAAACAGCGTCCACGTTGGGGTCGTTTAATACGTCGTCGTAGGAGCCGTAGATTTTGGCGGAGGGTGGGAAGTTGTTGTTGGCTGCGAAGGTGGCGGCTTTTTGTAAAGAGCGGCTGCCTATGGCGTAAAGAGTGGCGTGTGGTGAGAGTGTAATGGCGCGAGAGAGTTTGCGTGCTATCTGTGCGCAGCCTAGGATTCCGAAACGGATCTTTTGGGTGTCTGACATTTTTTCTTTGGAGAGTGAAGTGAAGTGGTTGTGGGAGTGTGTTATTTTATCACCGAATGAAGTGATGAGTGGTTGTGATGTTATAATATCATTAATACAAGATAAATTGCATAGTACCTTTCACAATTCTGGCCTATCCATGTGGCCCTTTTCCTTACGTGTCTTTCTCACTGTAAAGTGTCAGTTTTCTAACTTCTAATTCAGTTTTCTAACTTCTAACAGATACCACATGTCATTTTGTTCTTTTTCAAACTATAACTAAGATTCATTAAAACTAAAAAAAGTCAAAGTGTTATTAGGTTATTGGTAACTTGTAAGTTTCTATGAAACTTTATAAGTTGTTGATGTATACTTTCTGATAAGTATTGTAAAAACACTTTTTTTATGAAACTTTAGAATCATTATATTTGGTGATGTGGTGTGTCCCTCTTCAGGCTATATCTAAAGCTGGTGTTTCAAGGAGATTTCAAGGTTTGTTGACGCGACACCCATTATAGACATAAGTATTTCACAAGGTGAATTAACGCTATAAAGTTTTAAAATAGAGAATAGAAGTACTATTTCAATCTATAAAGCTGGTGTTTTCGAAAGGGTATCTATAATTCCGGTCTTTAAAGCCGGTGTTTTCGAAAGGGCACATATGTTACAGAATGTTTAACACAACTCAAATTGATGAGGCTGTTGCGTTTGGTGCAGAGCGGAGAGGGTAAACTAAATGTGCAATTCATTTTCATTCAATAATTTTTGCTAAAAATCAGTTGTGATATAAAATCAAATTAAATCCATATGATTTAGGCTTGCAGTCAATGTATTACGCATTGTATTCGACCTCAAATGAATAATATATGCTGGTTTTGTTAAATAGTATTTTTCATTGTGAAGGTGTTGTTAATTGCCATAAAGTTTTGTCAATGGAGGGTAGTGTGCTTAGGTTTGTGGTCGCGATCCCAGGTGTGTATGTTGGTGGGATATTGGGGTTGGTTCAGCGTGGTGGGGTGTGTGTTTGGGGGGTGGTTTGGGTTTGGGGGTTATTTGTGTGTTGGGGGGTGCGGGTTGTGGTTGGGGTGTGTTTTGGAGGTCGTGGGATTGAGTTTGTGCTGTGGTTATTACGTTATATAATTATTTAAATAAATTAATTTTTATTTAATAATAAGCTGCTGTGGTTTCGGTTTTGTGGGTGTTTAGTAGGTTTTCGAACCGAATAGATAAAAAAAATGAATCGAACACGTAACCGGGAATATAATAATATAAATCGTATAAAAATGTAAAAAATGGGTTTATCTGGTTGTCCGGGGGGGCGGGTGGTTTGTAATGAAGGGGTTGTCGTTTTGGGCACCTAGGGTGGGGGTTCACTGTTAGGGGGTTATATCTCCGCTTTCAAAATTGATTGAGGCTGGGGGTTGCGTGTGGTTTGCAGACACAGAGTAAGGGAGAAGCGGAGAGGGGGGTTTGCTAAACGGTTTATTTTTAAACTAAATGGTGCAATTTCATTTTATTTCAATAATTTTTGCTTTCTAAAAAAATCGTTGTGATATTAAAATCAAATTAAATCCAATATTGATTTATAGGCTTGCAGTTCTCAATTATTACGCAATTGTTCGCCTAACCTCAAATGAAAATTATATATTGCGGTTTTGTTAAATAGTATTTTTCATTGTGAAGGTGTTGTTAATTGCCATAAAGTTTTGTAAGGCTTTCAACACATGAAAGGATCCGATTTTCTTTGATAGCTTCGGTATGGATAGGTGGATCACTCTCGGGTATGTTTACCACTATATTAGTTGGATATATGTTGTTTCGTCTTCTTAAATATTCAGTGGGCAGGCTATGAGTATGTTCAATCAATTTTTCTATTAATGAAACCAGTGGTCTTGCTATACAATTACAGCTCCTTTTTACAACCTTTTCAAGAATAGCATTTAACAATTGGACAATCAACTCCCTAAACCTATACAACCATAGCTTGATTTGGAGTAAATCTTTTACAACAATAAGATTTTATTTATCAAAAAGCTGAACCTTTTAGAGTTATCTTATAGAGCAAACTACCTTCTGAATCTTGGAGGGTCACAAGTTATGGATCATTATTTTCCAGAATTGATGTGAAGGATTTGTCACAAAGTGATGACGAATATATATGCACTCCATGTGTTTGAATTTTTTTATTGTTTAGGTTGTTGAGCTCACTTATTCAACCTGATATGAAGGGGAATTCTTATGAAGCAAAATACAAGGTCAATAGCAGGTAAATCATTTTATGCTTTGTTACGCAGTATCAAGAGCTTCTAATAATGTCTTCTTCAACTGAGCCATTGTTTGGGTAAGTATATGAGTCATTGTTAGGGTAAGTAATTTGCAAGGCAATCTATTATTTCGTAGTTCTGTCTTTACATACATAATTACATATGATAATACACCTTTCTTATTCATCTATATCATGTATCTAATAAAGAGCACTTGAAAAAGACCATTAAGAGCCCTTACGTCCTAAGTGTCGTAAAGTTGTGATGTCTAATTGTGCCATTTCACATTCACTTAACCATTTTAATTAAATATATTGGGAGGGAAAAATGAATTGCCTTCGTAAGAAGCTTTATTTTAAAAAATTAAAATTATATCTATTATTCTAAAACAATAAATGGCAAAATTTTCCTTGAATTAAAATACATTTTGTCCCATAATGCTCACAGATGAAAAGCTTGAATGTATAGACTCCAATGCACTTCAAGAAATCCGAGCATATAAATCCCTGAGAAAAACATGGCTAAAAAAGGTCCAACCTAAACTTGGTGAGTACATATGTTTCATGTAAATACAAACGTTAGATCCAAAAAAGTAACTGCCCACTTTACATTACAGTGTCCATTAAAAACGTTTAATGACTACTGTCTCCCTAACAGTATCATAAAATAATTGTGTAACCATATAACTCCTATAAATGTCCTTCCAAAATTGAATGTGTGATTTTTTAGAAATCAATTAGCTGTAAAATAAGGCAAGACCCATTTCTATCCCCAATAGTACCCAAAATGTATGTGTCCAAGTTGGATCACGATCAAATATCCAAAATATGTATTGCCACTTATTCAAGTGTGTAAAAACCATGATTACCATTACTTTAAGTTCATGAACTGTGACTTAGACTTGTATGTATGCCACATTATTCAAGGAGCTCATAAAAGTGTACCATAAGTAGGGTTCCCTCCAAAACACCCGTGCGATAATAAAGAAAATGTACCCCCGTTAGCCCGGGGTGTCCCCTCCAAGACACCCGGGCAAAATAACATAACATGATTTCCCCGTTACTGGTGTCCCACCAATGATATCCCGCAATAATATGTAATGTGAATGTTGACCCGCAGGCGCAATCCAATCGTAATCGACCTGGTATAACGTTCGTCCCGGAGACAGAGCCAGTCACCCAACTGGATTGTCCCCAATCCAAATAGATCATCTATAACATTCGCGCTAACCCTCCAAGTGATTTACAGTTCATGCAGACCTAAGCTTAATCCATAATCAAAAAAAGTATAAAATGCGTTACGTTTAAAAAAAAAGTAACCCAGTAAGTTGATATCTCCCGCGGGATATATAAAATGAGTAATATAAACCAACAGGTAATTAACATGTAATGCGTTTGTAAACAAGTATGCAGACGAGTTGGCAATGAGCACTAACGAGTTTTAAATCAAACACGTAATTGAATTTATAACAAGCATGTTCCATACCCCAAAGAATATAAAACATAACAATAAAACGTGGGCTATGAACTCACCTTGGATGTTGAAGTAACGATTGATGCGATAGGCATCTAATTCCTTTGATGATGAAGAAAGAAGAAACAGAATAGGCATCTAATATGCACAATACGAACGGAAGACGAAGCTGCCTGACCGTGAAGATGCAGCTTAACTTAACGGCTAAGTCTCACTAGCCTAAGATAATGTGTTTGGGTTTCCCGATGAATTGTTATGTCAACGCGACGCGTTGATAAAAGATTTAGATTTAATCTTTGAAATGGTTTGGTGGTTGGTTAAATAAATAAATTTAGAATATTCCCAAAGTGTGTAATATATATACTTTATATATTACATATGAAAAATAACCCTTATTTGCTTCATACCGTGAGTTATATCACAAGGACAATTAATCCAAAGATTTATGAAAAGTATATAATAATTTGCAAGTATTATATAAAACGTGTGAATAAATAATTAAACCCCTATTATTTTCACAGCATAATAAATCAATTTTGTAACGACCTTGAATAAAAACAGACAAATGCCTTAATGTTATAAATTAAACAACCGATGTTTGTAACCGTTTATAACCATTATAAAAAAATAAAATAAGATTTATAAAATTATGTTTCGTTACTAATGACAAGTCGTGACATAAAAAGGATATCTCAATGTAAAAGTAATAGTATTTCGTTCGTTTTATCAAGTTATGATGTAGTTATATTTTAAAAAATTTGAAAATATAACTTTAGTGTTTTTATCGTTTCTAACATATTAAAAGTTTTAGTAAACCATTACTAAATAAGAAAATTTATATAAAAATTCCTTCATGACTTTCCAGTTTATATAACTGTTTTTTCCGTTTTCTTAAAACCTAAGTTTTCCCTAAATCAATAATATTGAAATCGTTCGTTTTTCAATATTTCAAATGCACGCGCTTTCTAGTTATAATATATATGTTGCAAGTATTCACGTTTCCATTTTTCCAACTCCCGCGTTTATCAGATATGACATATATATTCACGTTATATCGAAACTCACAAACTAATAAATATTGTATTTATATATAACCCTTAACCGCCCCTTTGGTTCCGATTATAAATTATAAATCTCGAGTTAAAATTTTATATTCATTAAAATTTTTTAATAAAAAATTATTTTAATTCATCTTAACTCACTTAATAAATATTATCAATTTTATTAAACATTTTAAAAACCACCAAATAATATTTTATCCAGTTTTAAAATTTATTAAACTTAAGTTTATGTTTTTATTTGTCGTTTTGATAATATAAACCAAACAAACCCTCGTTGTTTCCTCGTCGATCCAAACGCGCCCTACTCGTGCCAAACTCAAAACAAACACCCCTAATTGCTATAAACCCAACGCACCCTAGTCGACTGACCCGCGAAACAAACGCGCCCTTGTTATGCCTAATCCGAACCAAACACCCCCGTTTGGCTGCCACTATACCAAACGGGCCCTAATTTGTTACAAACCAAACGCCCCTAATCCATAAACAAAACTAAACGCCCCTAATCCCTAAACGAACCCAAACGCAGCCAGTGGCTGTTTCGCACCAACGCGCCAACAGCCCCGCTGTGAACCCGGCAACCAACCAACCCTTCGGGGCTTACCACCATACCCGAGACCCCTACCACCCGCGTCTTGCTCCGAACAATCAAAACAACAACCAAACACCCCATCCCCACTGGCTGTTTATAACAGCCAAACAAACACCCTCCCCACGGCTGTTTAACCCAAATCAACGCACCTTTCGTGGTGCTTATTTCAAACCCGCACGCAAACCAAACCCATGACCGACCCGGTTATACCCGGCTGTCCCGCAAGCCAACGCACCCTCGTCGGGTGTTATAAACCCACAACCAACGCACCCTCTTCGTGTTAATGACCAAACCCGACATCCCTTCTTCCCTCGCGGCTGTTTCGACAGCCAACCCAACACATTTCCCCCGGCTGTCCCGACCCCACGAACCACAACAAACACCTTCGTTGGTTGTAAACAATAACCAAGTGCACCCACTGTTGCGTTTTAACGAGACCAAACCGCACCCTCGGCAGTTTCTCAGCTGGCCCAAACACCCTTGGGTGTTATAACAAATAAAAAAATGAAATCAAACGCACCCACTGTGCGAATATTAAAACAAAACGCACCCTTGGGGTGCTTATATGATGATGATGAAGGTGGGGTGAATGAGATGGTGGCGAGTGGATGGCGCGTGACCGAGAGTGAGGTAGGGGATTGGTTAGATCCGGTAAAGAGGAGCATTCTTGAACTCGCCGGAAAAATCCCGCCGGAAAAGTTTTCCGGCGGCTGTGGTGGAGGCCGGCGGTGGTGGGGGTTCACCGGAGAAGAGAGTGGGAGAGAGAGTTATAAAAAAAATGTGTGTGTGTATATTAAGATGGAAAATGAAAAAATGTATAAATTTTTGTTTATATATAAAAATTATAAAATGAAGTGGCAAGTTGATAAGAGTTGAGGGTTTATTATGTAAAAATTTTTCATATACTTTTTGATAAAAACGGTTCGGGACTATTTTAGTGACTTAACGGATGAGTTCAACTCTCGAAAACATGTCCCATTGTTTTTCCGAATCATTTTTCTGATAAAAACGAGTATTTTTACTTGATAAGTGTATTCAAAAATAATTTATAAGATTTAATAAAATATCAGTTATCCATTTTTGTGAACCGATTTCGTCTTGTCCGAAATAAAAAATGATTCAACTCGTAGTATATCGCGTTATCCGCAACGTGTTAATTAAAAATTATGACACATTTATTTTAATATATTTATTAAACAAAATACTGATAATTAAAAACAAAATTTAATTGTATTTGTGTGTCCGTGTTTATATTTTCGAAAAATGCTGCGTCTGTTTTAGCCTTATTCGGCTCGTTTCCAGGTCCTCGAGCAAAACTGAAAAGTTGGTCATGGGGGGGAGGATGTCCGTTTCACATCAAATTGCTTTAGAGTCCCCGAGTCTGAAACCGTGATATTAGATGGTTGTTCTTGTAAGTCAAGTGAGACCAAAGTCCAAGAGAATAGTTTTTTATGTTATAAAAAAAAAAAAAAAAAATATATTTTAAAAAAAAAAAAAATAGTTATCTAAATGCGAAAATACTCAGATTGTTTACAGACCACCCCCTAAGAAATCTCGTCCCGAGATTAAATTTGTGTTATCCGCTTAGTGTGTTCTAAGAAAAGACTTAAGTTTTACTAAACTAGTTGAACGACCGCTGATAACTTTTATTCAGCAAAATTTGGTGATCTACATATCTCAACCTACCAAAATTGTGGCTAGTATTTGACAAGGATATCCAATCCACTAGAAATAGGTATCTTAGGGAAACATCGTTTCAAGTTTATAATTGGTTATAAACGCTTTATTGAAGAAAGCTCTTAATAGTGAACACATCAATGGAGAAAGTTGTATCGTCATGGTTACGTCTATATAATTTATCAATATCTTAAGGCAGATCTCGCTTCTGCTATCTGAAATGATTGATGATTCACATCAACGTGGCTTATTGGATGTTAAGTAACACAACTTACTAGGCATTACTAATTAAGTATCAGACTAATTGGGTGATTATTTGTCTGCAATGATAATACAACCGAATGCTATATCTACATATGGCTTACTTGTTTTAAGGTTGGTTTAACACTTACTGAGTAAAGTTTGTACAATCTGTGACCACTCCAGAACCACAACAGCACAAAACGTCAATAAATAGATCCAATAGTGATGGATACAGAGGTGAGGACCCTCCTGAGAAAACAATATCCAAAATAAAATTCATAAAAGAGAGGAGCACACGGAAGAGCTATATGTCGATAGTCGGCGGATTATGGTACACATCGTAAAGTTTGATGAATCACTCCATTAGCTCAAGTGTGGTAACCATTCTGTTAGTTCCACCCACGGTTCATGATTGTGATGAATGGCAACGCAAGAGTAATACTCAAGAGAGATAAGGGTATTCAGTGAGGCTCTTTATGATTCTGTCGAGTGGTAAAAACACGATTGTGTCTCTAACCCTTTTTACAGATTCTGGCGATTTTCAAATTTATGGTTCATACTCGTGTCATATCGGATACGCATTAATCCCACTCCTTTATAATTCATTATCTGCATAAAGGAAGCGTTAAATTTATGTAAATAATCCAATTGATAAACATATGGTTCGGTTTGATTTATAATTTATTTATTTAACCAAAAGGGTCCAATCCTTTCAAATAACCAGATTAATAAAATCATCCTACTTAATAATTCCCGATGCAATACTCGAACATCTCATAACCTTCAAGTTTGATTAGACATGCACGAAGTCATGTCTATTTAAATTATTTTTGGAAAAGTTAATGGGTCGAGTGATTTAAAAACTCGTCTTTGGAAGCAGGGAGTAGAAACTCGCCAGGCGGAGATCAAAATAGAGTTCAAGATAGTTAATGAGTACCTTGGTTAGAGTAAACCAGGTAAAAGTCTCGATGAACCAGTCAGCATAGCAATTATCATATAAATCTTCCTATTACAAGTCCCGCCTATACAAGACTTGTAACATTTAGATTCATACATAATCCTATGGACATATTAATAACGGCCTTCCGTTGTAATACGATATTATATAAAGTTATGAAGAAAATAATATTCTTAGAGACCATTGTTTAACTTACAATGTCTGATAACGAAGTGAGATCATTGCGCAACTCCCAATGTCCAAGAAGCAAGATGAGACCATTGTATAACTCACAATGTTTAACGAGTAGAATGAGACCATTGTATAACTCACAATGTCTTAAAAATGTTCTGATATTTATATAATAACTCTTATATAAATAAGCGTACGATATACGCAAAAGGAATGCAAGCATATATATATATTATATATATGTATGCCACGTAAGCACTTAATGCAGCTCGTAACGTAAGCACATAAGCAAGTAGCGTGTATGCACTTTGAAAATGTTTGTTGTGATGCAATGTTTGTGAAAACGACTATAGTCTAGGGTAAAATATGCAACCTAGTTCTCTATAGCCAGTGCTCTGATACAAATCGTAACACCCCCAAAAATACAACAATGCAGCGGAATACCACATGGGGTGCTACTTCATAATACACAGCGCTAGATACAAGAGAACGACCTCCTAATAAAAATTTGTGTCGTAATGTAAAACAATCTCGTTGATTATAATCAAAATCTTGAATTAATAACTTTTGTCCCCAAATTGCACTCACAATGCTAAGCTTGAATGTATAGACTCCGAATGCACTTCAAGAATTCCGAGCATATCATTTCCCTGAGAACAACATGCTTAAAGGGTCAACATAAAGTTGGTGAGTCCATATTTCTGTAAATACAAACGTTAGTTCCAAAATGTATCTGCCCGCTGTATCATTACATTGTCATAAAAAAACCGTATAATGACGTACTGGTCCTCCCTACAGTATCATAAATATAATTGTGTACCCATTTAACTCCTTAAATTCCTTCCAAAAATGGTATGTGAGATATTTAGAAATCAATTAGCTGTAAAAGTTATGCAAGACATTTCTATCCCCAAAAAGTCCCAAAATGTAGTTGATTAAGAGTTGGATCACAAAATATCCAAAATATGTATTGCCACTTTATTCAAGTGTGTATAAAACCCTGATAACCATTACTATTAAGTTCATAACTGTGACGTAGACTGTATGTATCCATTTATTCAAAGCACATAAAAGTGTACCCATAGTAAGGGTGTTCCCCCAAGAACACCCGGGGATAATAATGTAATATGTCCCCCCGTTATCGGTGTCCCCTCAAGGACCCCCGGGCAATAATTTAAAAGAAATAGTTTTCCCCGTTACTGGAGCCCCTACCAAGGATACCCGTCGCAATAATATGTATATGTGATTGTTGACACCGTCAGGCGCCAATCCAATCGTAAATCCGAACAAGGTATATACGTTTCGTTCCGGGATAGCCATCACCCGAACGGGGAATTGTCAATCCAAAAAGATCTATCTTATAACTTTTCGCAGGCTCACCCTCCAATGTGCTTTCAATTCATGCAACCTAAGCTAATCCATAATCATAAAAGTATAAAATGCGTTTACGTTAAAAAAAAAGTAAACCCAGTATTGTATCTCCTCGCGAGATATATAAATGAGTATGTAAACCAAACAGGTAATTAACCATGTAAATGCGTTTGTAAACAAGTATGCAGACGAGTTGAAAATGAGCACGTAACGAGTTTAAATCAAACACGTAATTGAATTTATAACAAGCATGTTCTCACCCCAAAAATATAAAACATATCATGTAAAACGTGGGGCTATGAACTCACCTAGAATGAATGAATGAACTATTGATAGATATGGCATCTATTCCACTTTGATGAAGAAGGAAATGATTGACAGAAAGGCCATCACATATGCACAAAACGAACTGAAGACGAAACTGCCCAGACCGTAAATATGCATTTTAACATTAACGGCTAAGTCTCACTAGCCTAAGATAATGTGTTTGGGTTTCCCGATGAATTGTTATGTCAACGCGACGCGTTGATAAAAGATTTAGATTTAATCTTTGAAATGGTTTGGTGGTTGGTTAAATAAATAAATTTAGAATATTCCCAAAGTGTGTAATATATATACTTTATATATTACATATGAAAAATAACCCTTATTTGCTTCATACCGTGAGTTATATCACAAGGACAATTAATCCAAAGATTTATGAAAAGTATATAATAATTTGCAAGTATTATATAAAACGTGTGAATAAATAATTAAACCCAATTATTTCGACAGCAATTCAATTGGTAACGGACCTTGAATAAAAACAGACAAATGCCTTAATGTTATAAATTAAACAACCGATGTTTGTAACCGTTCATAACCATTATAAAATATAAATTAATATTTTATAAATTATGTTTCGTTTCTTTGGAACAATTCGTGTTAACATGGTTATCTCAATGTTAAAAGTATAGTTTTTTCGTCTCGATGTTCAAGTTTATGATGTATAAGTAATTTTAATATATTTTAAAATATAACTTTAGTGTCTTTATCGGTTTCTAACATATTATAAGTTTTAGTAAACCATTACTAAATATAGAAATTTATATAAAATTTCTTCATGACTTTCCAGTTTATATAACGTTTTCCGTTTTCTTAAAACTCTACGTTTTCCCTTAAATCAATATATATTGAAATCGTTCGTTTTTCAATATTTCAAATGCACGCGCTTTCTAGTTATAATATATATGTTGCAAGTATTTACGTTTCCATTTTTCCAACTCCCGCGTTTATCAGATATGACATATATATTCACGTTATATCGAAACTCACAAACTAATAAATATTGTATTTATATAACCCTTAACCGCCCCTTTGGTTCCGATTTATAAATTATAAATCTCGTTAAAATTTTATATTCATAAAATTTTAATATATATTTATTGTTAATTCATCTTAACTCACTTAATAAATATTATATTTATTTAACCATTTAAAAACACCAAATACAAGTATCCATTTTTAATATTTATTAAAACTTAAGTTATTTTTATTTGTCGATTTGATAATATAATAAAACAGCAACCCTCGTCGTTTCCTCTTGATCCAAACGCGCCCTACTCGTTACACCTACCGGTCCCTCGACAAACTCAAAACAAACACCCCTAATTGCTATAAACCCAACGCACCCTAGTCGACTGACCCGCGAAACAAACGCGCCCTAGATGAAGCTATAATCATGAACCAAACCCCCCCGTAGGCTTCCACAAACCAAACGGGCCCTAATTTGTTACAAACCAAACGGCCCTAATCCATAAACAAAACCAAACGCCCCTAATCCCTAAACGAACCCAAACGCAGCCAGTGGCTGTTTCGCAGCCAACGCCAATCATCCCCCGCTGGAAACCCGCAAACCAACACACCCTTCTGGGACTTACAACCCCCCCCACCCCGAGACCCCAACCCTCCCGGCTGTCTTGCTCCGAACAACCAAACAACAAACAAACACCCCCTCCCCACGGCTGTTTATAACAGCCAAACAAACACCCTCCCCACGGCTGTTTAACCCAAACCAACGCACCCTTCGTGGTGCTTATTTCAAACCCGCACGCAAACCAAACCCATGACCGACCCGGTTATACCCGGCTGTTCGGCAAGCCAACGCACCCTCGTCGGGTGTTATAAACCCACAACCAACGCACCCTCTTCGTGTTAATGACCAAACCCGACATCCCTTCTTCCCTCGCGGCTGTTTCGACAGCCAACCCAACACATTTCCCCCGGCTGTCCCGACCCCACGAACCACAACAAACACCTTCGTTGGTTGTAAACAATAAACCAGTGTACCCACTGTTGCGTTTTAACGAGACCAAACCGCACCCTCGGCAGTTTCTCAGCTGACCCAAACACCCTTGGGTGTTATAACAAAAAAAAAATGAAATCAAACGCACCCTACTGTGCGAATACTAAAACAAAACGCACCCTTGGGGTGCTTATATGATGATGATGATGGAGGTGGGGTGAATGAGATGGTGGAGGTGGTGGCGTCGGTGGCGAGTGGATGGCGCGTGACCGAGAGTGAGGTAGGGGATTGGTTAGATCCGGTGAAGAGGAGCATTCTTGGAGTCGCCGGAAAAATCCCGCCGGAAAAGTTTTCCGGCGGCTGTGGTGGAGGCCGGCGGTGGTGGGGGTTCACCGGAGAAGAGAGTGGGAGAGAGAGTTATAAAACAAAAATGTGTGTGTGTATATTAAGATGGAATGAAATGAAAAAATGTATAAATTTTTGTTTATATATAAAAATTATAAAATGAAGTGGCAAGTTGATAAGAGTTGAGGGTTTATTATGTAACTTTTTCATATACTTTTTGATAAAAGCGGTTCGGGACTCATTTGAGTGACTTAACGGATGATTCAACTCTCGAAACTTGCGCCATTGTTTTCCGAATCATTTTTCTGATAAAAATGAGTATTTACTTGATAATGTTTCATAAATATTTTTAAGATTTAATAAAAAATCTGTATCCATTTTTGAAACCTGGGTCGTCTTGTCCGAAATAAAATTGGATTTCAACTCGAGTATTCTCGTTATCCGCAACGCTTTTAATTAAAATGATGACTAATTTATTTAATATTTTTATTAAATAAACACTGATAATTAAAAACGAATTTAATTGTTTTTGTGTGTCCGTGTTGTATATTATTCGAAAAATGCTTGCGGTGCTGTTTTAGCCCTTTTCGGCTCGTTTCCAGGTCTCGAGCAAAACTGAAAAGTTGTCAGGAATGTCGTTTCACATCAAATTGCTTTAGAGTCCGAGTCGTGAATACGTGATTTAGATGGTTGTTCTTGTAAGTCAAGCCAGACCTAAAAGTCAAAGAGGTAAAATAGTTATCTTAAAAATCCGAAAATTCTCAGATGTTACACTAATTGTGCCATTTCACATTCACTTAACCATTTTAATTAAATATATTGGGAGGGAAAAATGAATTGCCTTCGTAAGAAGCTTTATTTTAAAAAATTCAAATTATATCTATTATTCTAAAACAATAAATGGCAAAATTTTCTTATAATTGGACCAGCGGCTTAGTCTTCTGGTATGGTCGGGTTTATCTAAAACAAGTTTTTTTTCCAAAAAATTGGTTTCTTTAGTGAAAAAATAAGCGGTTCAAATATGAGTTTTAGTAATACCGTTTCATTTGTACACTAGGTCTTTGCATAAAATGATTTGGTACTTTTTATGCATAATTTTGGGTGACTTTTGATCCCTTTAACCCATTTTATACTCTATATGGTAAAGTAATGCATCCTGTCTTTGCGAACTTTCCCAGCTATGTCAAATATCAAAGATAACGTCAAAGTATGTTCATGTCTACGGTTTCATTTGATATTCGATTATTTCTTTGACTCTGCATTTGATCATTTTTTATATAGAGTTTTTGTTTTGTTTCAGGCACAATGGTTGAAACAAACTTGTGTCCAGGTCCTATTATGTATCAGCAGGTAATGATTTTGAATGATTACAGGTTTCCTTTGTGAATTGTGTTTATACTTTTTTTACTAATAAAATGATGATGTGTCTTAGTTTAGCTAATAAAATATTGAACTTTGCAGGTTGATCCTCAATTACCAAAGAAGATAAAGAAGAAGAAGAAAACAACCAAAACGACGATGTTCCAATCAGTTGTAAACGGCTTCGTTTCTCCTGCTCATCCTCTCAATCTCAACCACAACAACAACAAGACTACCCTACTTATCGCATAAGTCACTTAACCGTTACACATACAGTTATAGCTACACCTCTGGTCCGTTACTCTTGCATTACTTCTATAATGGTTATCTAATGTTTAGTAGAGAGATCAACAAGCAAATATTATAGCTACGCGGATCTGCTCATCAAGTGCATTACATGTAAGTATGTAACTCATTTTATTCTTAATTTACCTTTTTCTTTTGTATTCATTCACTAGAAAGTGCTCAGTTTTATTAAGCCCGTGATATTTTGAAATTTAGGGGAGCACGTTGTGTTGCAACTTTACTTCATGAGATGAGGCGTCACGGGAAGGATAGTCGCTTTGGTGTTGTTTCTATGTTCATAGGTAAGCCTCTACTAGATAACTCTATCCTTGATGCAGTAATTTTACCCCATTTATATTGCAAGTAAATTGCACTCACTTGATGTTAACAGTACTCATAGTGTTAGTACTAATCGACACAATTGCAGCTAACAGATACTAACATGTCATTTTGTTCTTTTTCAAACTATAACTAAGATTCATTAAAACTAAAAAAAGTCTACTTAAGTTAATTTCAAATTTACACGGGAAGTGTTTAATATTAATAAGGAATCCTGAAATATAAGCAAAGTTTTGACTCCCAATGATGATCGAAACAAAATTTTACCTGTACTTACGGATTGGCTTATCATGTGAGACAACTATATGTTATGCTTCTTTCGCCTAATGGTCTTCACCTCCGTCAGTGGGGGCAAATGTGCCGAAAGTTTAATATAATGGCGATGTTTTTACACAAATGATCGTTTATTTAATCTTGGTACTACTCTCTGTTCATGGCTTATACTATTTTTATCACTTTTTATTATTCCTCTAAGTTTACCCATGTGATTGGGAGGCATGGCTTAAGCTGTATACCTGCCTACTACTTAAGCATACCTTCAACTTGAAACAAGCTATTCCTAACACCCCTTAAGAAGATATAAGCTTCATGTATATTCAGTTTAGTAATAACTACTATACTGATTCTCATTATTTAGTGTCATGTTACATATCTTTATATGTATCCTAAGTTTAGCATAAACATATGGCAACACAATAAAGATTAACCACATGGGAGACAACTATTGTATCGTGATGGTGCCATTATATGGATCTTAAGGCTGCATAAGTTACTGATTAACCCGTAAAAATTGAAACTTGAGTACTATATTTCATGGTTTCTATATCCTCATGTTTCGAACCTAGGTCGGATAAGTTGGAGGATCTTGGTAGCATGTAATCTAATCCTTTGATTGCATTCAAGTTCGACAACGAAGTTGACTTCAACATTGACTGTTAGTGTTACGTTTAACACACTTTTCTAGATTTGGGACTGTTTGGATCAGGTTTATTACATAACACATAAGTCGACTGAGTAGTAAACAATTATTTATATCAAAAAGAAAACTTAATCTATCATATATTTATGCATTTTTTTTTTTGAAAAATGTGTTACTAATAATAAATTGGTATTATGTGGCGTGATTCTATTTTCCTTTCTTTTTTGCATAATATGTGCTGCTGACTTCTAGAGTTATGTGGATTAGTCGTTTTAATGGAATAGTGGTTCCTGTCACGAAAATGGCCTTTAGAATTGATATACTATTCGGCTTTATTCAAGAGAAATGCATAGAGTAATAATTTGAGCATCACCGGGTGAATTGGGTTTGCTACTGATAGTAATAATTGACCTGATTGTAGGTCATCAACATAGTCATCATTGTTGTTTGTTTAGCATTGTGTTCAACAAGCTAATTTTTTCCCGAATAATTTTTTTTAACGTTTCGGGGTTTTTTTTTGGGAGATGCGTTATGGCGGGGCTAATTTTTAATATTTTCTTTTTTTTGTATGTTCTCATGAGAAATTTTATTTTGTGCGATGGGACGGGCTAATGTTTTTCCCGAATATATTCTTTTTTTGGACGGGTTTTTGTAAATTTTTTTACGGGAATTTTGTGTAAGAAAATCCGTAAATAGTTAAAAGATGAATGGTCTGTTTTGTATTTTTTTTTACTTTGGGCCAGATTTTAGGCTATTTTTTGGTTTTTTTTTTTGGCTAATTTTTTCCCGGATATTTCCTTTTTTTGTATGATTCGGGAATTTTTTTTTTGCGTTGGGACGGGTTAATTTTTTCCTGAATATTTTCTTTTTTTGGGACGGTTCGATATCTTTTTATTTGGGCCGATGAATGTAAAAAAGTTGTGAACAATAAAAACTTGACGTGTTTTTTTTGTTAATTTTTTACGGGATTTTTTGTGTAAGAAAATCGTAAATAGTTAAAAGTTGAGGGACCGTTTTGTATTTTTTTTACTTTGGGCCAGATTTCAGGCTAATTTTGGGCTAGTTTTTTTTTTTTTTACTTTGGGCCACATTTTATGCGAATTTTAGGCTAGTTTGTCGACAAATGTGTATATTAGTAATAATTTTTTTTATATGGCTTATGTGTTGGGCCTCATGTTTAAAGTGTTGTTTTTTTTTTGCTATATGGGTTTTTTTTTAATATAATGGGTTGTACGTTTGTGACCATATCGATTATTTTAAAGTTATTAGGTATCGAAGATGTTTCCGCGGGTATTTTTTTTATCTGAATAAATCGAAACTTTTGTAATATTTTTTTTCCTCCTACTTTGTGCATACAAATTTAAAAAAAACAAAAACAAAATAATTAAAAAAAAAAACCAAAATCGGGTGAATTGGGTTTGCTACTGATAGTAATAATTGACCTGATTGTAGGTCATCAACACAGTCATCATTGTTGTTTGTTTAGCATTGTGTTCAATTTCTTTATAATGTGTATCCGGTCCTGTCATATTGTTCACTGACATATGCAATAGCTGAGTTAGAGTACGTATTACTAATGTCACTAAAATCCATTAAGGTTATAAGGGTGTTTGGCAAAGCATTTTTTAAATGAGTACGGAAAAATCTGAGATAATGAGCAATACCACGATGTTCTGTAGCAGTTCGTTTTTAATTTGCTTATGTTTGAAATTGTGATACTTAAATGATCAGTTATTTGATCGTTTGACAAATTCTTATTGTTTAAGGGTGTAAAAAGAATATTTCAGTTCACTTCAACCACTCTTGATACTTTGAAGATTGTTTAAATAAGTGAATATGAGTTGATTTATGTGTATGCTAATACCTATATGCTCAACATAACCTTATGTCACTATGCTAAAACAAATTCCTTAGTGCTGTTAATATACTTTATACAGGCTCTGAAATACGTTTAGTCTTGGTACTGTATTTGTAATCCTAAACGCCTACTTAATGTATACCTTCTAAGAAATTGTAGAAAATATGTCCTGATAAAGTGATTTTATTTATCTGTAAACTTTTATGTAATGCTGAACATGTATCTTATCGCTTATGCGTTGAATTGGTTATTGTCTCTGAAATATCTTTCTACAACTTTCACATGATTCCTGAGCTTCTAGATTGTCATTGCTCTTTGATTTATGTATTGTACATGTTTGGTAGTAAAAGGTTATGTTTATTGTTATAATTATTTGAATTTTCTTCATGTGAATCTATACGTTTAGTCTTGGACAACAAAAGCTGTTAAACGGCCGGAAACCTCGAGCGATGCTATAGAAAATGAGGACTCTTTCGCCTCCTGGGCGTCGTTTATTTTGGTACACCTTCGTGGTTAGGATAACATCACAACTTTTACATCAGAGGATAATGAGTTGTAGCTTGGTCATCTTTTCGGTATGGTATTCCAGTGTTTGGTAGTGGTATATACTTTTGTTCAATGGACTTTGCTTTGATTTTTTTATTTCCACCTTTTAAGAAGAATTCTATTTTGCCTTTGCAATTTCGAGATGAAATGTATAAGAAATGGGTTCTATATATGAAGTTTCACTAAAGCTCTTACAATGGCATACATGACATTTTTCACTCACTGCAATGCACATTGTCCTTGCTGTTGGAGTATCTGTACATCATCCGTTTTTCATATGTGTGCAAAGTCAAAATAAACGATGCCCTCATCAGTCATCACTCATTTCACAATTGTATCTATTTGTCTCCATATGTGTAATGCATGTATATATATACATACTCATAGTATCTATGATATAATCACTGATGTGGTATATAACATTCGCTAACAAAAAAATTGTCTAATATCTTTGCTTGGAATTACGATGAGTTTAATTCTTGTATTTAATATATTGATTTTGTGAGAGCTAACTTTGATTATTTGATTATACTTGCAACCTTTATAATATATGCATTTCGCATAATAAAAAACGGTCTATACAAAATGCATATTCGCTCAAATATCACCTTTAACAATAAAAATGTAGCGATCACTCGAAACCTTTATAATAAAAAATACAATAGGTAAACATACTTTTACGATTTTAATAAGTTATTAGGAAAACCGTTCATCGGACGGGATGAGACCTAGTATACGACGATCTTAAAAAAAAATGTTTATTGCATTTAGACCTTTATACTTTTGAGTATTGTTGGCCCACTAATACTCTCATAAAAATTGTTTCACGTTAAAAACAGAAATATAGTTTATGGAAAACTAGAATCATACCCGAACAGTTTCAACGACACTAAAAATACTAATAATTTATAAAAATATATGTTGAATTAAAGAACACAAAATTTTAAAAAATCTGCTGAAATTAAATAATAAAAAATATTTTAATTTAAAAATAAAGTTTTTTAATGAGAAGTATGGTCAAGATTGCATATTTTTATATTTCCCATAAAAGTCAGTTTAAAAACTTTGAATTTTGAAGACTTTTTAAAAATAAAATGTTCTAAACAAATAGAATTACCCACGCGTTGCTGCGAGACGTTAATTTTTCGCGCGTTGTTGCATGCCATTAATATATATATATTTTAAATTTTGTGTGGGTTTATTTCTTCGGTCTCATATTTAATAGTTTGTTTTTTCTTTTCTTATATGGACATATGTGTTGGACCTCATGTTTAAAAGTTTTTTTTTTTGCTAAGGATGGGGGGTTAATATAATTTTATGAGATTTGGGTAAATATGTGT
The DNA here is from genome assembly GCA_026074375.1 of Tanacetum coccineum. Taxonomy (NCBI): domain Eukaryota; kingdom Viridiplantae; phylum Streptophyta; class Magnoliopsida; order Asterales; family Asteraceae; genus Tanacetum; species Tanacetum coccineum. The sequence goes on along the minus strand of BQNB010086437.1, from coordinate 3,922 downwards.
TATATAATTAGGCTTATGGGTTTTAGCGGCGTAAAATAACACCATAAAGATTTATGTTTGTCACCCACCAGGCTTCCTCTTCACTATCATTGCATCTCTGAATATATTCCTTCACCAAGTCGTAAATCTCGTCGAGTCATCTCTCTCTAATGTTACTAGATCTGCTCTCGTTACAATTTATTTTGTTTCCTTACCATCACTGGACGTGCTTCGTCTTTGTGCAAATGATATGTCTACGTGAACTAAATACAGTAGAAGAAATATTTGGAGAATCAAGACCAACATATTTACAATCTTGTTACGTTATATATTTAAAAGGAACCAAAAGTTGCAGGGACAAATTTCTATTTGTGTTGTGTAGTTTTGGCTTTTGAGTGAAGGAAGAATGCTTTTTGAAGCATTAGTTCGTAGGTTGCAGAAGAAACTAGAGTATTTTTATATCTATAAATAGTTTGATCACCCACTTAAATTGTGATACCTATTTTTAAAAAAATCTTACCAAACAAAAGTAATGAAATACATACACTCAATCCATCCTTTAATCAAATCCATTTCGATCAACAAACCAAACGCACCCTTAATAAGTTGGAAAGAGAAGAAAACAAAATTACTGCAAATGAGACGAATAATATTCGGGGCAGAAATTAAGCCAAAAATCTGTATTAATAGGACTCAAAATTATTATTTTTATTGGTAATAATATACAATTTTCTGTTCAAGTTACTTAAAATCGATCACGTTTTTAAGCTACATTTATACTTCATAACAATTACATGTATTAGCAATTATTTTTATAATAATTACTAATATACGTGACAAATCCACTGTCGTTTTGACAGTGGGCCACTTGCTACAGTAACGGGCTCTTATTTTTGGTCAGCCCGATTTTAGTTTTTTTTTTTTTTAAATTATTTTGTTTTTGTTTTTTTTAAAAAAATTTTG
>BQNB010086436.1:1979-15447 GCA_026074375.1 Tanacetum coccineum | reverse complement strand
TAGCTAGTTGCATCAACCTATATGGTTTTGCAACTCTAGCCATTCTATAATACTTCTAATTATCCTTAACTCGTTCTACTTCTCACTTATTTCTATCTTACTTACACCTTTTTCTAATGACAAGCGTCATTTAGGTGACATTTACCATTTCTGATTCTATAATTTTAGCAACTTTTCTTCTATATAGTTATGTTCCCCTTCATGTCTTTTCTAAACTTTCATTAAAAACTACATGTCACTTGAAAATTTGCATTATCTTGACTTATCATAAGTCAACATTAGTTTATACTTTTTTATTTATCGTAGTTATTCCATCATTCCTTTAATGCTTTCACTATAGCATCTTATTTTCTTCACTTCTTTCTAAAAATTTTCGTCAAGGACCATAAGCCACTTGAGAAAATTTAATACTTTTGTCTTTATAAATTTAAACTTCAACTAATGCTTTCACATTTCACTTAAGGGCGCTAGTATAACTTAGCGACCACCATAACCATTACTTACATTGAAACCATGCCATAAGGCATGTTATAACATTAATTTCATCCTTAGTCCTATACTCCTAACATCTTAGACTTAGCTTTCTCTCTAAAGTTTCTACTAAAGGTCGTACTCAAATTCTTATTTTGCCTATCTTATTTCCTACGACGTCTAACTAATTTTAGACTCCCATTTTCTACTTCCTTAATTCTCCTCATGCTATAACGAGAACACATAAGATCACTTATCTATACTTCTTTATTTACATTGAGAAGTGTCCCAATCAATGCAAATAAAGGAATATAAACTTATGATTCGGTGATTCATAATTTCTTTATTTAAATGAAGAGGCATCCCAATCCATTTAAATAATGAGATTATAAACCATCCTACTTATATACTCCCGTCATAACACTCAAACTTGCTTAAGTCTTCATTACTTTCCATTAGTCACATATCAAAAACTCATTCATTTATAATATCGTCTTTTATAGTTTTGGATCCAATCTCCTTAACTTTTTCCCAAAGGAAACTCGGCTTTCTCCCCGTAGGGATTTACCCATTATCGATACCCTTGTGGTATCACCAACCTTGCATTGGTCATTACATTTCATCAATTGGCTTCCTCCCCGTAGGGATTTGCCCATTTTCCATACCCTTACGGTATTACTAACCTTACGTTAGTCTTTACATTTCATCATTTGGCTTTCTCCTCGTAGGGATTATTCCATTACCTTTACCGAGCATTGGACCTAAGTTATGTTTAATTTATCATTCTTTAATCTTTTTGTCATCTTTATACCTTTCTAATCATTTACTTTTTCATTTCCACTCTTATTGCCTTACGCAATTCTACTTCACACTTTACCATCTTTCTTTATATTACACAAGATCTAAATGATACTTGTCATTCTCATGTATTGCATATGCATATATGTTTTCACATTTCTTTTATCATTCTCTTATATTACATATACATATGCATTTCTAGTTTTCTTGTCAACTCTGCATTGAACTCATGATCAACTTTTATACCAATCTATCCTTTATTTCATTAAACTCTTTCACATATATAACCCTCATTCTTTATCATTCATTCATTTGGTTTACCTTAAGGTACACTCATTTATTCACTTTACTTATCATACATTTCTTCATATATTAACATGATTATATTCATTCTTTATCATTCATTTAACGCATTTAGCATCATTTAAAATTTCTAGCGCAACTCTTCGTAAACATCATTCATATACATCTTGTACTTAACCATGTATTTTTATTGCAGTATACTTTATCATGTTCCCTACATTACATGACTTATCATACTTCAACCCTTTATTGGTACTTCATATAAGCGCTTACTTTCAATACAATAATTCTTCCTTAAGCAGCTTTTCATAATTGAAATATCTTCAAATTATATAGCTCACACTTACATACTTTCGTCGTTACTTATTAAAATGCAATCCTATGCATTTATCTTAGCTCAAATACTTCTTAAACTCATATCATCATACACATCTTATATCACATATATATTCAAATAACACACCATAGACTTTTCATTATAAAAACATATACTTCTATATTTAACACTTCTTCGATAAGTGTTTCACATTCTTAGCCGCATTCATAATCTTTTAAGTCTATGGCAAAATAACTTATATCACATTTAATAATCATTCCATATCTAAGCATTATTATTCTAATTGCCGCAAGCACTTAGTCTACCTTATACTAAGGCATTCACATTCTTTACTACTTATACTTACGGCATATGCATCTATGAGTGGTCTAGGTTTAGGCAACCTATAATGGAAACCTACTTCACTTAGATCGAAGCTCTGATACCAAGTTGAAACGTGTCACATCTCTAAACGGGGCATGGACGGAATACATGTCCGGAGGCGTGACATCATCACATACATCGCACAAGATCAAGTAAACGACCTCTATATGGACGTTTGATAAACATAACTTGTTGCTTTGGATAAATCAAAATAAGTCTTACAATATTCTTGACATAAATGAAATAGTTTTAGCGGAAGCTTAAGTAAAATGCAATAGAATCATAACATGTTTTTAAGAAAACAAGTATTTAAGTTTAAAGATAAACATTTTTGAAAGACACCTAGCAATGCATGCAACATCAAATAGCAATTCAAGAACAATCCAGCTAAGCACCTGAGAAAACATGCTTAAAACAGTCAAGATAAAGTTGGTGAATTCATAGGTTTGAATTGATGTAAGGTTGGACCACAAGATTTTTAAAAGTGATGTGACTATTATAATAGATACAATATCACATGAAAAGTATATACATTGCGCTAAGCTCATGACACCGATGCAAAATTAGGATATACATATAATATGCAAAGTGATGATACTGCCCTACAAATGTCTGACCAAGACACCCCAAAGAGTTTTCGACATCATATATATCTCTTCGTTCATCGACACAGAAATAAGTAAGTGCTTGCTTACCCGGATAGGGATAATTAGTCCCAGATAGATCTATCTATAACATTCACGCTTACTTACCCAATCGGTTGGTCATAAGTAATTAACGGTTCATGATGGTTCAGGCATGATAGTGGTCTAATTGCTACTTAGGCAACACGTAAATAGGAAATGATAATTGAAAACACTTGAGTCCAAAGTATAAAATAAGCAATGTTTCTCACCCCAAGATGTAAAACATTTATTCAAAACGATTAAAAGTGGGGCTATGAACTCACCTTAGAGCGATGAGCGAATGATATTCATGTAAGAGAAAGATGATACACAATCCTAGCTATCACCTAAAGGAATGACGCGTCTTAGGACTAAGATGTGATATACAAAAAAGTGAAACGCTTAACAAAGAGAAGGCTTCCATATGTGTTTGTGTCTTAGTTAGAAAAATGGTGTCGTTATGATGACAAAATGTTCATGATTAAAATATGCCACGGTTTACTAAAAGTAACTATTTTAGGAAACTTTCTATTTTAGGAAAGCTCTAAGTTTCAAGATGTTAATAACGTCCCCTATATTTTGTTAAATCCATATTTCCGAAAATGCTTTATCAATACCTAAACGCCTAACTTTTACATCTGTCTCGACGACTTATCTCAAAAGTTACTATTTTTAGAAGTCTTACGCTTTTATAGCATTCGACATTTCATAATTACCTTTATGACGTTTCTAATGTTTACGATCAATACGCTAATGTTTTTATATGTTTCGTCAATGTTTTAAAACCTCAAAAATATCCGAAAGTGTCCGAAAAACTTGATTTAATTTCCAATCAGCAACCTCATGTATTATTTTTCCGAAAAGTGTTCCAAAATTTATTTCGCCATAACTTGGCCGTTTTAAATCCGCTTTTAGTGTTCGATATATGAAAACCTATCTATTCGAAACAAGCTTCCCAAAAACTACCTTCTCGACTAATGAAAACATTTTTAAGTCTCCCAAAACCTCAAAACAAAATCGTATTAATAATCATACATTGCGCAAACGCTATCAAAAATCACCCAAACTTTGTATTAGTGCCTATTCTAGCCCTAATCTCTATCCACCAATATTTCGCCATTAATTTGCAACACTCATGTTCACTCATACTCACAACCAAAACCTTTTGTAAATCAAAGAACCATAAAACAATACTAGTTTATGTTTTAATTTGTTTATTTTCAAAAAAAAACCACAAAAACATAAGCCTTGAAACTTGAGAATGATTCAAAAACCATAAAGAAATCACAAGAGATGAAATAGAACACATACAAGAAGAAGATGAGTCAAGTAACACACAAGATCTAACCCAAAATCCTTAGATCTATAAAAACCCCAAGATGATCTTATAAAACCCACTTGATAAACCAAACCCTAACTATTGAAATCTTTAGAAAACCTTAAAAATAAATGATCAAACCCTTGGAACACCTTTAGATATAGTTAGAAATGATCTTGGAATAGATTAATCTTGATAGAAAATCAAAACAATGTGTGTGTATGTTTGTTGTCCGCGGCCAAGAGAGGAAAGAAAAGAGAGATGAGAGCTCTTGGTGGCTTGTTGAAATAAAATGAATAACCTAAGTGAGATATAATAAGCTTTATATTGGGACAAACTAGGGTTTAAGATATTTTGTGAATAAATGGTTATCAAAGGAAGGGATCAAAAGGCTAAGTGACCAACACACACCAAAGATGTGTGTGGTGTAGGTTCGGACGCAAGGGAGCCGGGGGAATAGGAGCCAAATGACCACTTCTTGGAATTAAATCAAAAGCTCATGGTTTAAGTTAGTGGATAAGTGGTCCTTACCATGCAAGGTGACAAGAATATGTGTGAGAAGGTGTTGGATGCATGGGATAATACTACAAAGATGTCGTTATCATGCATGTGTATGTAAACATTTAAATTAAAGGTGAAAGATTCTCTAACATTTAATTAAGTGTGTGAGTTTGCGTGAGATTTAAGGGTACGGGGAGGGAGACCACGAAATTTTTGACTTTTAAACCTGACATATACGATAACTATAGCTTACACAAAATTAAGGGTTTTCGGGGTTTCGTTTGATCAAAAACGGGAAAAACGTAAATAATACGCTAAACCGTAAAAATAACTATCGGGAGTGATAGTAAACTACGAAACACTTAGAAAAGATAAAATAATGCATATAATATCTAGACTAATCAAAATCCGAAGCCGAAACACGTCCGATGACGTTTTTCAAATTTACGCGGGATAACCTATCGGTTTTAGGTTAAATTCAAACGTAACGGATAAAATTCAAAATAATAATCACAATAGTTTAAAATATTGACTTGAAATTTACAAGGTGTGACATCCTTTCCCTGTTAGAAAATCTTTGTCCTCAAAGCTTAAGGCATTGATTCAGACGTAGGTTTAGATTTAGCGACGAGATAAGGGTATTTCTTCTTCATTTGGTCTTCGCATTCTCAAGTGAATTCAGGACCTCGCATTGAATTCCAACGCACCTTAACAATAGGGATACAGATTTGTTTCAGTTTCTTCACTTCGTGGCCATGATATCGACCGGTTCCTCGATAAAGTTAAGCTTATCGTCGATCTGAATTTCATCTACTAAAATAGCAAGCGGTTCGTCGGCGTAACACTTCTTCAGGTTAGAAACATGAAAAGTGATATGAACACGACTTAATTGATCTGGGAGTTCAAGTCTGTAAGCAACTATTCCAACCTTAGCGAGTAACTTAAATGGTCTAATATAACGAGGGTTCAACTTTCCCCATTTTCTGAAACGTATCACCCCTTTTCATGGTGACACTTTCAACATGACCATATCTCCAACCTGAAACTCCATAGGCTTACGATTCCTTTCGGCTAAACTATTTTGCCTATCACGAGTAGCTTGAATACGATTCTTGATCTGAAATATTTTCTCAGTTGTTTCACGAATAATTTTTTGGCCGGTAAGCTGAGCGTCTCTAACCTCAGCCCAACAAATAGGTGATCGACACTTGCGACCGTACAGAGCCTCGAACGGTGCATCTTTGATACTAGTGTGATAACTGTTATTATAAGAAAACTCCACCAAAGGTAGGTGCTGTACCTAACCTTTCTTAAAATCAGTCACACAAGCACGCAACATGTCCTCCAAAGTTTGGATGGTTCTTTCACTTTGACCATCAGTTTGCGGATGATAAGTCGTACTCGTATCTAATTGAGTACTTAGAGTTTTGTTTAGCGATTGCCAGAATCGAGATGTAAATCTACTATCTCGATAAAAAATAATCGAAACTGGTACATCATGCTTTAAGACAACTTCCTTCAAGTATTGTCTCGTCAGTTTCTCCATTGAGTCATTTTCTTTCATTGGCAGGAAATGAGCGGATTTAGTGAGTCGGTCAACAATTACCCAAATTGTATCCTGACCAGTTGACATCTTTGGCAACTTAGTAACGAAATACATAGTAATGTTCTCCTACTTCCATACTAGGATCACAGGTTGAACCAATAAACCGGATAGTTTTTGGTATTCAGCCTTGACCTTAGAACATGTCAAACACTTACTGACATAAGTGGCAATCTTGGCCTTTATATTCGGCCACCAATACAGCTTCTTTAAATCTTGATACATCTTGTCCGATCCAAGATGGATTGAGTATTTTGACTTATGCGACTCATGCATAATCAACTCCCTTAAGTTACCACGACAAGGTATCCAACTTCTTCTATTCAAACATAATGTTCCATCAGCACGCGGCTCTAGCTTCTTAATCATACCACACAAATCTTTGGCTCCATAATTCTCTTCTTTCCTTGCCTCGATTTGAGCATTTAGTATTTGCACAGGTAGATTTAAACTAATTGTCATAACCAAAGCTCGAACTCGTAGTGGCTTAATATTTTCCTTTTGGCTCAAGGCATCCGCCACCATGTTTTATTTTCTTGGATGATAACGAATCTCACAATCATAATCACTTAGCAGTTCTAACCATCTACGTTATCTCATGTTCAACTCCTTCTAATCTAGAATATGTTTCAAACTCTTATGATCAGTGAACACAGCGCACTTTGTGTCGTATAAATAATGTCTCCACATCTTGAGAGCGAACACTACAGCTCCTAATTCCAAATCATATGTCATGTAGTTTTTCTTGTGGATCTTGAGTTAGAGGGATGCATAAGCTATGACTCTCTCCTTCTGCATCAACACTGCGCCCAACCCTTTGTGAGAAGCATAACAATAAACCACGAAGTTTTCACTTCCTTTAGGAAATGCCAAAATCGGTGCACTACACAACTTCTGCTTCAATGTCTAAAATGAAGCCTCTTCCTTTTTAGCCCAATCTAATTTCATGCTCTTCTGAGTCAATTTGGTCATAGGTTTAGCAATCTTTAAGAAGCCTTCAATAAACCTTCGGTAATAACCAGCAAGACCTAAAAATTGATGAATCTCTGTCGGAGTCTTAGGCGATGCCCAATCCCTAATTGATTCTATCTTAGTCGGGTACACATGAATGCCATCATTATCAATCACGTGACCGAGAAATTGTACCTTAGAAAGCCAAAAATCGCACTTTGAAAACTTGGAGTACAATTCTTCCTTCTTAAGTAACTCCAGAATTTACTTAAGATGTCCTTCATGTTCCACTTTGTTCCTTGAGTAGATCAAAATAAAAATATTTAATTTATGGAACTCGATATCAAATTTATCAGAATGGCTTGCACACCCGATTCATTAAATCCATGAATACCGCCGTTGCATTTGTCGATCTAAAAGGAATTACTTAGAACTCGTAATGACCATAGCGTGTAATAAACGCCATCTTTGGAATATCCTCATCACGAACTCTGAGTTGGTGATATCCAGACCTCAAGACGATCTTCGAGTAGACACTTGATCCTTGCAGCAAATCAAACAAGTTGTCAATTCTTGAGAGTGGGTATCGATTCTTAATAGTGAGCTTGTTCAGTTCACGGTAATCGATACACATCCGAAAAGATCCATCTTTCTTTTTGACAAACACAATGACGGAGTCATCTAATGGTGAAGAAACTTGGCCTTTATAAACTCTTTGTCTGAAATAGTTCTTGCTGTTGCGCAGCAGTTCTTGCATTTCGACGGAGCAAGTCATTTAGGGGATGTCGCTAAAGGTGCAAAACCTAGGGACTAAGTCAATTTGAAATTCAACTTCTCACGCAGGTGGCAATCCTGGAAAGTCTTTTGGAAATACTTCTAGAAATGTCATGTACAATTGGCACGTCCTTCAGTCGCTTCTCCTTCGACTTAACTTTTGTTTCCTTCTTTTGCGCCAAAAATACTTGACAACCTTTCTCCATATACTTCTGAGTCTTCGTATACGATATGACACTCAACATCAATTTCTTCCCCTTATCACTCCTATCTCCTTGAACGATCAGTATTTCGTCTCCAAAAGGAATACATACTATCTTCTCGTCACAAACAATCACCGCATGATTATTCGTCAGCCAATCCATACTGATGATGAAGTCAAAACTACCGAGCTTTCGGGCATTAAATCAATGTTGAACGGATGACCTAATAATCCCATGGTACAACCTTTAAGCATAGTATTTGTTTTGGCAATCCTTTCGTCGGCTAATTCGACAGCATAACTAACGTCTAAGGTATCGGGGATTATATCAAGCAAGATACTAAAATTAGTCGACACGAAACTTCAATCGGCACCCGAATCAAACAATACAGAAGCATAATGGTCATTGAGAAGAAATGTACCTGTAACAACGTTAGATCCCGGGTTTGCATCTCTTCCACCAATAGTATAAGCTTTCCCTCTTGCTTCAGGAATAATAGGCTTGTTTCCATGGTTCTAATTCTTTAGTTTGAGGTAATCTTCTTTTATTGCCCTTGCTTACACATTAAAACATTGTGGACATTCTGTGATTTCAATATCAGGGCCCTCTGTTTATATGCCTTTGGAACTGTGGCTTATCAATCCCTGACGTCTTTTGACACAATTTTTCACTCATATATTCTTACTTTTTATACTTGGACCTACATGGGTGTAACTTGCTTTGTGCAATGAGGGTGGGATTCATCATTTCAACGCCATAACTGTCCATTTTGTATTGTATCTCACATTGTTAATGAACTATCTTGCAAATAGGCGCGAGGACATACTTAACTTGTTACTGTTTTTGGGACAAATGCTGATTTGGAAACTTGTTCAATCTTCTGAAACCATCTTGTCAAACATACGACTCCTTCAATATCTTTGAAGTTGAGCGGTTAACACTTCACAAAGTCTTGATAGGTACACACACGAGCAACTGGCATAACACCTCTACCATTCTCATTTGGATTTCCATTTCCGTTGTTTCCTCCATCTCCATGATTTCCATTCCCATTTCCACCATTTCCATTATTATAACACCTCGTATTTTCAGGTCATTTACTACGTCATTTAATTCACTATTTATTTTTAGTCTCGTACGAGTTTGCTTTTAATTTTAATCGTTAAATTAAATCGCGTAAGCTAAAAATTATCATTTAACGTAAACATGCATCAAACAATTAAATGTTTACGTCAAGCAAGTGTTAGATAATTATTTGGAGGATAATTATTAACTTTGCACATTTTATTTTTATTGGTTACGTAAAGTGTTTACGTTTCGCGATAAAATACGTTTAGGCATTCACGGAACCACCAAAACTTATCTACGCTTCAACAAATACCCATTATTATACCCAATGCTCAAAGTTTTATAAAACTTCACCCATGTTATTCATTATATCTGAATTCTATGTATAAGAATTTAACCAAAACATACACTTTACAAGTTTTCAAGTCTACACTTAATCTATACACATTTAAACTACAAGTAATGCAAGATATTTCACACAAGATATCAAAGATCATCCTAGTCCCCCCTATTTTCAGAAGCAATGTATTCCCAAGGGGACATAGAGCACACAATTAACCAACTAGTAACTTGTACAAACACTAGGACTTATTAAACCTAAGTACATGACTAGTTGTTTTGACCAAGACCTTCCTTAAATCCCGCCATATGTTTTCTTAAGTCTTGAACTCTCCTATAGTGTTATTGACTAGCCTTGTAGTACATATACATGCATACTAGAAGAGATAACACACACAACTCATTTCATTAACCAAAAACCAACACAACTCTCTTGTTTCTCTCCTCCTAGGCCACGGCCAAACACAAACACACCTAAATAATCCATACAATTTTATTTACCAAGTATTCAATTATTCTAACATCATATCTTAGGTATCCTAAGGTATATTGAAGGCTTGGTTTAGCATTTACAAGGGTTTAATCAAGAAGATTTAAGATTAGGGTTTCTTGGAAAGATTAGGGTTTTCTAGTCTTGGAAGCTTGGGTTTTGATTCTAAACTAGGGTTTAGATCTTATTTCTCTTCATCATACTTCATTCTAAGGTTATCTAAAAACCCTACACTCTTTACATTTGTGATTTTATGTTTATATGATGTTTATTTAGTAAATCACCATCTAGGATATATATTAAAATGTAAAATAGAGTTTTACACTTGATCATGGTTTGATATACCTTGTCATATGCTATACTAGCCTTAAGGCCCGCCCGTTGGGCGGCTAGCTTTAACTTATTATTTGAAGATAGATAAATGATACCTATAATGTAATGTCAAAATAACCAAACGTTTATTTGTTTGTATGTTGATGATCTTCCTTGTTATCATAGACATTAGTTGGACAAATGGACTAAAAAACCTAAAATATATGAGACTTGTGGTAGGAAATATTGTAGAGGACTTGTAGCCATTTGATTTAAGTTAAAACTTATAAAAATAAGTTTATAAAACTCTATAAAAGACAACAAACATTCTGATCAAAATTGAAAATAAGATATTTATTTTATGGTTTTATAAAATACTACACGTCATGACGATTGTAGGCATATAGAGAACTCAAAAACCCAAGCTATAACGAAGAAGATACGCCATTTGCAAGTTTACGATAATAAAAGCTTTTATAAAAATAATTTTATAAAAACTTATTATTTTTCCACTTCTGATAAAAATACATAACTATTTTTCATAGAATGTACATATTTTTAGGATTCCAAAACATTAAGAATCATAATTATTTGATCAATAACGAAGGAGTTATGGATTTTTCATGTTTACGATAATAAATATTTTTATAAAAATAATTTTACAAAAACAAATCACTATTCATCTCAGAAACTTTTTGGAAAATATATTAGTTAGATAGAACTTTTAATTACGAAGACGTGCTCGAAAGAATAGCTAAAATCAGAGTTAAAATGCATAAGATATGACTTCTACGAGAATTACGCTAATTAAATTTATAAAATAAATTTATAAAAGTGCAAGAATAGTAAAAAGTATTGTTCATCAGAGGACTTAAAAATACTAAAATGTAATATTTTTATAAATCTTCTTAATACGAAAGCATGGACGTAAAGAACGTACGAAACGGGCTTAAAACAAGAAAGTTACGCCATTTTTACTAAAATGATATTTATAAACATTTTTACTTTATAAATATTATTTCACTAATATAATTAGATGGTGATGTAGCTATATAGAATTATATACAATATTAGTTATTCAAAGTACTTGGTACTCGTACGACCTATAATTAATTAGGTTGCATTAGAACGTTTTCGTGACACATTTTCATTCTGTGATTTACTTTGTTAATTCATTCACTCGAGGTGAGTTCATAGCCTCATGTTTTACATTTATAATGATTTATAACTTTTGGAGTGAGAAACATGCATGATTTTACAATTGGACACAAGTGGACATTTTTACATTATGATTACATGTTTGCCTAAGTAGCGATAACCCTCTGAGCCCACAATCATGAACTGTCAATTACTATGTGAGCACGAATGTTATGAATAGATCTATTTGGGATTGACATCCCCATTCGGGTGATTAGCTATCACTAGACAAACGAACGTATACCATGTCGGATTTGGGATGTTGCGGGTTAAAACATCATCACGGGCAATGTTGGCAATTTATATTGCAATTCATTTATGTCGAGCTTCAGTGTCATGAGCTTAGGGAAACGTAATTACATTTTTGTGATGTTTGCATATGTTGCATTATCATACGCTCGAGAAATCTTGTGGTCCTACATTTTACATTTTACAAACCTATGAATTCACCAACATTATTGTTGACGTTTTAAAGCATGTTTTCTTAGGAGATCAATGAGGTACAAGACAAGGGATACATTGGTGGTCGTTATTTTAGAAGTCATATGCATTAAAGATTTGGTTGCATTACATTTTGGGGAAATATTTGTTATGGACTAGAATCTTTGTATTTTGAACAATTGACAAGTAAAGCTTTGGGCTTTTGTAACAAACAATTTGTTAAATCCAATATATTAGTTTTACGACTCTTTTTAAAGTCATTCTTATATATATCTTGTGCTATTGATCTATGAAGTAACACTCTCAGACCCATATTCCGCTGCGACCTAATTTGGGGGTGTTACAGATTGGTATCAAGAGCCTAGGTTATAGAGAACCAGGTCAAATGTTTTTACTTGGACTATAACCGTTTTCAAACATTGCATTCATACAAAGGGGTTTTCACGAGACATACATACACTAGTTGTTGCATTATTTGGTTAGACTAGATGCATTCATGATTGATATACGTGTTTATAATATATATTACGTATATTACAATAAGAGTCTTATATTAATACTTATATCAGCTACTTTTGATTTTTAGATTTTGTCATGTCAGATTCGGAGCGTTCCATTGTCACTTACACATCCATATCTAGTGATGATGGATCATTGGATGTAGGATCTCCAAGAGTCATTGTATTAGGATATGATGGACTGCCCATGATGCCAGAGGACCCTTATGCATATGTAGAGGCCGCTATGCAGGAGCCACCTCCACCAGATTTTGTTCTTGAGCCTGTATACCCAGAGTTTATGCCACCTGAGGATGATGTGCTTCGAGCTAAGGAGCAGCCACTGCCTGCTGCTGTCTCACCCATTGATGATTCACCAGGTTATATTACTAAGTCTGATCCCGAAGAGGATCTGGAAGAAGAAGGATGATGAGGATCCTAAGGAGGATCCAACTGATAACCCCACTGACAGAGATGATGATGATGAGGAGGAGGAGCACCTAGCTCCGGTCGACTCCGTCCCACCACCCGCATATCATACCACTACCAGGATGTCTATCCGAGCTCAGACACATATACCATTCCTGTCTGAGGCAGAGGTTGACATACTACTTGCCATATCTACTCCGCCATCATTACCACTTACATCATACTCATCACCACTACCGCAGATACCATCCCCACCACTAGCAGTATCATCACCATTACCTATATTACCATAACTACTACTTGCTAGTCCTACCCACTCTTTGGGCTACAAAGCTGCTGTGATCAGGTTGAGAGCTGAGTCACCAGCTACTTCCCATCTACTACCACTACCACCACCTATTATACTTC
>BQNB010086435.1:13809-28189 GCA_026074375.1 Tanacetum coccineum | reverse complement strand
TGTTCGATCCTCGTTAGTTCGATGGTTAGTTCGATGGTTTCACTAGTTCGATGGTGCTCGTTCGATGTCACTCGTTCGATGTCACTAGTTCGATGGTTTCTAAGTTTTCCCTCGTTCGAGTGATCAAGTTTTCCCTCGTTCGATTGTTACTCGTTCGATCCTTTTTTAGAAAAGCTAGTAAGAAAAAATGGTGAAATAAAGAAACACAAACCAAAAGAAAAAACACAAACCAAAAGAAAAAAATATAGAAAAAAAATGATAAAGACACAAACGGATGAAGAAGAAAGAAACAAAAAAAAAACGTGTGATTAAAGTAACGAAATATTAAAAATGAAAATGAAAAGTAACAAAACCACAAACACTATACCAAATGTCTCAAGTAATTATAAAAATGAAAAGTAATGAAAATTAAAAACGTGTGTCTCGAGTGATTATAAAAATGAAAAGTAATGAAATATTAAAAAACATTATAATAAGCCGAATCAATAAGCTCAATAAGCAACGAAACCACAAACACTATACCCACCCGTGGCTCTGATACCAAATTTTGGTTACCCTCAATGACTTTCACTTCATTATGAACAACAAGAAAATAAGATGAGGAAAAATAAGAATTGGAAGAATTGTAGAGAGAAGTTAGAGAGAGAAAGGTAGAGAGAAAAATAGATGGATAATTACTTGCAAATTACAAATGAGAATTAACAAGAACAACCCCTCTCTCTATATTGGAGAGGGGTATTTTACTAATACCAAGAGGCTTTCAATGCCTTGCATTTTACGGCCGGGCTCGGGATTACTTGGGTTTCGCCCGATACACTTGAGGTTCTAGATTACATTTTTGAGCTCCGTTACCCGACTAGCCTATTACACGTATATTTATTTTTGAGTGTGAATTTCTGTCATAAATAGGCTCAGAGGTGTCAATACGGCTGAAGCCTCCCTCCCATTGCCTATAAATAGCCCTCTAATCTTCATTAGAGGGTGATGCCCTTGTAACTAACTCTTATTTTTCCCTCCATAATAAGATTTAAAATTTCCCTTTACTTGCCCTCATTCTCTCTAATCTTACATGTTGATATGATTGATTCAAGATTCATGTGACCTATCATAGGAGTTTTGTGCATGTTGCAACCAACATAATTTAGGCACTCACGTTTGCGTCATCACAACTACGTCTTCTATTTTCAACGGACATTGATCTGTGGGTATAATTTATATAACATTTTTAGCTCTGATAATTCTATCTTCCAGTTAGTTTTAATTTTGCCATTGTGTAAACGTGTTTCCCATATAAATGCAGCCCTGTTTTGGTACCGAATACAAAATATGAATTCATGCGTTAATTATGTATAGGGTATCGAAGATATGTTATGTTGGTACAATAATGTTAGGGTGAGGAGAGTGAGAGAAATCGATGTAAAGCTTTCATGTTAACTAAAAAGTAAACAAGGTTATGGACGTCAACGTGCTCACACATTAGCTATGTCATACAATTGTTGACTTGAGATTCAGTCCAATTGTTGAAAGAGTAATGCAATTTGAATTTGTTGATCTTCAACTGGCCACGTTGAGTTAGAGATTTCTCAGCGAATGAAAAGAATTTGCGGATCCTGTTTCATAATTATCATTGAGTCTAGTTGTTCGAAGAGCAATGTAGTTTGAATTTGTTGGTGTTTGACTCGCCACTTTGACTTAGGAATTTCTCAACGAACAAAAAATAATTGCTTAGGGTGCTTATACCTCATACCTAAAACATGTTGCATTGGGTAATGTTTAGGATAGGAAACATCTCTTTTAGTCTCAAAGCTAGGGTATATGTCGGCATCATTAGGGTCCTTTATTGCTTTACCTCGGTTAACATGGATCAGGTCATCAATAAAATCCCCAGAGTTCCCATGGTTGCTACAAAGTTTGTTTATAAAAGGTTCTTGAGTGGTTAAATTCTTAATGACTACAATTTCCTCCTCCTTTGTTTGAAAGTTCACATAATCAAATTCGCACACTCATCACTAGACCCACTGCTAAGAATTCCATTTGCTTATTCATTTATAAAGTCCAAAACATCATAATCAAAATGTTCGACATATAAATCAACATACCATTTGCTCTCATAACATACCCTCAAAAAATCTTCAACACCATTATCATCGTTAAGTTCCTTAATACCAACATTAAATGGTGTTCGTATTGGACAATAATATAACTTATAACCTCATAACACTACCATAAACTAATCGTCTAACATTTTCACATAAATCAATAAAGGTGATACCATTGAAATTGATACATTTTATTTGTTTCTCATCACCCTATGCATACTTTAATGGGCTAGGAATGAAAACCCCATCATGGTGTAGGTTAACAGTAAACACTTGATCTGCCATCATATAAAAATTAAAAAAAAAATGATGATACAAGCTACAAGAACAATAATTATTAACTTATCTTTACCCATCTGGAACTTGAGAATTTTAATGATTAACCAATTTAAGGTTTGACATAATTTGGAAAAAAGTAAAGTTATAAAGTCACTAAAGTTAGACCGATTAGCAAATAAAGTATTGAAACGTTTTTATATTGGGGACCACGATAACTAGTCAACATTAAGGCTGGGCGGAGTGGTATGTTTTTCACCGAACCACTCACCACTCACCATGGTGAGTGTTATTTTAGTCTTCCTCAAGTCGCGCGCGAGTGGGTTTGGCCACGGTGAACCAGTCACCGTGGTGAGTGTTAAACAATTGGGCCCCATTTCAAAATCAAACCGTTTCCTTATTTAAAAAAAAACTTTTTTTAGAACCCCCTTTTTAACCTATAAATACCCACAACTTCACTCATTTTTTATACACAACTCTCTAATTTTTATATACGCTTTCATAAACTTTTTAAAATGGCTTGTTCGGTTCCACATACCGACGATGAAATCCAAGCTTTGGTTCAAAAACTAATTGACGAAGATATGAGGTGAAATATGATTCAGAATACGAGTCAGAATAATAATCTAGGATTGTTATTTTAAATTCAGTATTGTATTTTCAATGTAATGTTTTAAATTAAGTATTGTTCTTTTAAATTCAGTATTGTATTTTCAAATTTTAAATTTCAACGGCTACTTTTCCGTTATAAATACCCCTTTATCATTGTTCATTTTCTCACACAACTTCTTATCCAACTATCTCAAATGGATTTCAATCTCAATAACGAAAGGATCCATGAGAACTCAATCTGGATATAGATGATTCCGATCTCCATTTAACACCCGTTTTGCGTCCCTCTAGTAGCATACGTGTTGAACCATCTCCTTCAACCCCAAATCCAGTTAGGATAATACCCGGTCCTGCGGGTATCGTTCAAGCAGCCAAGCTGCTTAAACAAAAGGATATTCTGTAAGGATACAGTTCCTGGTAGTGGCAGTGATTAATGCATTACCTTAGCATTATTATGTTAACGAAATGTTTTTATTATTATGTAATGTTTTTAATTTATGAATAAAAGTTTTTAATTTAGTTTACGTTTGTATTAATTTTGTATGTTTACATTTACGTTTTTAGTTTATGAATGAAAGTAATTAAATAAAAAAATGGTGGGTAAGGTGAGTTGTTATTAAGTGTGTTTGGTGAGTGGTAAAGTTGAAGAGAGAAAACTGATGTGGCGCTGACGTATCCGGTGAGTGGTGGTGAACCACTCCATCTAGCCTAAAGAGATGTTGCAAATCTTAGTCACAAAAATCAAATTTAAAAAATTGACGTGTCGGTTATCTTTAATTTTCAACCGGTAGCATGACAATGTAAGAAAGGGTTTAGAGATATAATTTGTGTCTTGCATTCATCAAAACAATTGATACAATATATAGGAGTGTACAGACTATTCTAGAATACAAGTTTGAGCCCAATACATAATGACCATTAATTTGATTGACATAAATAACTTTGAATGACATAAATAACTTTGAATGACATAAATAAGTTTGACTAATCATACATAAATGACTTTGACTAATCATGAACTAACATGTAAGAAAGTGTTTAGAGATATAATTTGTGTCTTGCATTCCTCAAAACAATTGATACAATATATATAAGTGTACAAACTATTCTAGAATGCAGGCTTGAGCCCAATACATAATGACCATTAATTTGACTGACATAAATAACTTTGAATGACATAAATAACTTTGACTAATCATACATAAATGACTTTGACTAATCATGAACTAACAGATAACACATTTTTTATGTCGTCACAAATTTAAAAATTAGACCGGCAATAAAAAAAGTTAGTTCACTAAATTTTCACATTTATAAAAACATATTTCTATTTGATAGACTTAAACATAAAACTTTGAATAAAATGTAAGTAAAGAAGAGGCAAAAGAAAAATTAGTGTGATGAAATAAAAGTTTGGGATAAGATATAAAGACTTTGAAATCTATCATTTGTATTCTTCATGTTTTTTGGATATTTTTTTTTTATATTTTTATAATTTTGTTTATGTTATAAAACTATAAAACTTAATAAGTTAAAAATATTAAACTGTCAAAAAGTAAAAAAAATAAAAAAAATAAAAATATAAAACATATTTTTTCGAGGCATTTGATCCAATGGTATGGAGGTTTTACCCTTCTAGACAAGGTCTCATGTTCGAGTCTTGTCTAGGGCGATAGGAGTTTCCTTCCGCGTGTGTAAAGGGAAGGGTGCTTCTGGGCTGGACCCAACCTGGTTGTGTGGGCTGCTATGCCTTCTGGGCCCGTTCAAAAAAAAGAAAACATATTTTTTCTGTGGGCTAGAGGTGCCCTAAAAGTTGTCTATAAAAGGTTAACAAAAGTTGAATTCATCATCATCCTCGTTTGGTTATTGACCGACCTATAATCGATAAGTGTTTTTGTGAATCCCAAGATAAACTCAACCCGGGAAAGATACGCGGGAATAATCCCTCCTTTTTTTCAAATCAACCCACACAAACCCTAATTCCACCCACAGTTTTCCTATTTTCTTTTTTTATTTATAAATCACCCCAACCCCTTTTCTCTTTTCGTCAATAAAAAACAAAATTAATTACTTGGGTGGTGATGGAGATACCGAACGGCAATACGATTGTTGCCAATGAGAATAAAAAAGAAGACATAAGAATAATAAAAGACGAGGAGGATAATATGATTGTTGACAAACATGAAGATGATGCTGCTAATAAAAAGAAAAGAGGCCGTACTAGTCATCAAAAACAACAACAAGACTCTGTGGAAAGTAGGAGATGGTCATCAAGAAGCAAGGCGAGACCTAACTACGCAGATGACCCTTTTAAACATATCGTTTTCGAACGTAAAATCAACCCCAACAAGAAGCCTAAAAAGAACCCTCCTCCTAAAAAGGACACTCCAACAACAACTACCGATGTCAACCAACCATCATTGTCCAAGGTAGTAGGAGATGGTGCTCCGACTAGGCCGCGCTGTGCTGCTAAACATCAAGTTCCCGATGAAAATGTATGACTTTCTGTTTTTTTTTTGTTGGAGATAGTTTTCAATTAATGTTTGTTAATGGCTAATGAATGAATGGTTTACAGGGGAAGTTGGTTTATGTTGAGTCAGTCATGTGCCATCAGTGTCAAAGGAACGACAAGGGAGACGTTGTTCGTTGCACTAAATGTAAAACCAAGCGCTATTGTTATCCTTGCATGGATACTTGGTACTATATCTTTCTTTCGCTCGTTTCCTTAATATTATACGGGGTATTTCTATCTACTTATATAGGCGCTCATTTGGTTTTGGGCTTATTTTCAGACTTTTCGGATTTTATAGCTTCATTATGACATGATAAAACTTATGTAAGCCGGAAATTTCAAAATAAGCAACAAAAAGTGAGCTTTTCAAACACAAGCTAAAAACCAAATACGCTACATAAGCTGAAACATATACTCCTATCACAAACATAGATAATTGTTAGAACCACCTTATTTTTGGTCAAGAAAGAGTAATTTTTTCCCTTCAAATAACTGTCTTTAGTACTTATGATAAACAAAACTTTTGTGTAAGATCTTATAGAAATAAATATGTCTTACGAAAATCCTAGGTCCGTCTTAGAACTATCTTAAAATGATGCCGGGTTAATAAAGTTTGTAACTTGGTTTTGTTTAGGTATCCAAAAATGACACATGAGATGTTTGCCGAGTGTTGCCCTGTTTGCCAAGACAATTGCAACTGTAAAGGTTGCTTGCGAGACGTGCTTCCCAAAGTTGGTTCCTCATCTTTTCTTAATTACTTTACTTTTTATTTAACAAAAATAACAATGGTTTGTTTGTTTGCTTCTAGGTCAAAGAAAAGGTTAATTATGAACCTAGCGCTGATCAGAAGATTCAATACTCTATTTATATCCTGCACGTTCTTCTTCCATTCTTGAAGCGTCTCAATGAAGAACATATAAAGGAGAAACAGATTGAGGCCCAAATTCAGGGTACTTTCTCTATTGGTCTTTGGTTCTTGAGTATTATTGCTACTTGAATGACTTAATTTACTGTTGTTTGGGGAAATTATAAGGGATTGTCATAATTTTTTTAGTTGGCTTAGGTGCATAGACGTCCTGTGAGTTAAACTGTATGGATACTTGGTTAGTGTTTGGTTTTCTGCCAAACCTTAAGAACGTCTGTATTTAGTTTAAAAAATGACGGCTCAATTATGATTTTCTGGCTTGATAGTGTGTTGGAATGATGATAGTTTGCGTATCAATCATCTGATCTTTTACGTAGGTTTTTTCTGATTTTATCTTCTTGAGCAGGATGTAGTTTATCGGAACTGCAAGTGAAGGAGACAAAATGCAGCCCCAGTGAACGCATGTACTGGTATGTCATTTCAGCCGTTGGACAAGTGTTCAAGGATTTTCTTTTTGGACATGATTTTTCTAATTTTGTCACCTCATGTATGCAGTGACTGCTGTAAAACCTCAATTTTTGACCTGCATAGAAGTTGCCCTTCTTGTCATTATGACCTTTGCCTTCAATGTTGCTGGGAGTTGCGTGATGGTAACCTTCAGGGAAACAAGAAAGAAGTTGTCATTCAGTTTGAAGATCCAGGTTCTAAATACTTGTTTGGGGGGCCGCTGGAAGATGTTAAGAGGCTTACCAGGAGTTCTGCAAGTGCTGCACCAAAAGACCAGCAGTTTCCTGACTCGATGTCTGCTGCAGATCCTGCACCAAAAGAACTGGAAACTCATGACGGGCCGTCTGCCGCAGATTCCTCACTAAAAGAAGAGGAAAGTCATGACTGGATGTCTCTCGATGATGGCAGAATTCCATGTCCTCCACAAAGTATGGGCGGTTGTGGGAATGGAATCTTAGAGCTGATTCATGCAAAGGAACAGGAGCATGTTTCAGAATTGCTGACTTCCACTGCCCAAGACATTAGAGAAGCACAGACCAGAGAGACATGCGAGATTTGCCTAAAGAATGGTGCACAAGTTCATAATTTGTCTGAGAAAGTGATGATAAGCAGCGCGTAAAAGCAGCCGTCACGTGAAAATCCCAATGATAATTACTAGTATTGTCCACGTGCTATAGACATTCAAAGCTGGGGATCTAAAGCATTATTCAGTGGCATTGGTCGAAAAGGACAGCCGTTATAGTCAGTAATGTTCTATTGAAACTTACTCTTGGGCTGAGCCTGGGAGCCCATGGTTATGTGGCGCGCTTCGCCGATCGCAAATGTCAATCATGACACGCTCTTGGATGTGTCTGCTCTTAATTGTTTAGATTGGTGTGAGGTTTGTTTTGCATACTGTTTTCCTAACACACTGAACCATTCCTTTTATTTACTTTCTTTTTTTCACCAAACTTGTCACTAATCGTTTTCTAAGAATTTGGTTTTATTTTTTGCAACTGACGTTTTGCGAGAAAAAAAAAAAAAAAAGGGGGGTGGGGGGGGGGGGGGGGGGGGGGGGGTGGGGTAAAAAAAAAAAGGGAAAAAAATAAAAAAAAAAACATCAGTATGATATTAATGTTCATCATTTTTTCAAATGGTACACGGAAGGTCGACATGAAGACAACGGGTGGCCTAGGATCCTTAAGCTAAAAGACTGGCCTCCATCAAGTTTATTTGAAGAACGCTTACCACGTCCTGGTGTTGAATTTGTCACATGCTTACCATTTAAAGAATATACACATCCTCGTGATGGGTACCTTAATCTTGCTGTCAAGTTGCCTGCAAAGTCTTTGAAGCCCGACATGGGCCCTAAAACATATATAGCATATGGTGTTACTCAAGAATTAGGGCGTGGAGATTCTGTAACTAAACTTCACTGTGACATTCGATTGCGGTATGCTTTTTTTTTATATTAAGTTTTTCCAAGCTTTGAGATATCGTATATTCATTTAGGCCTTTCACTTTGCATGTGAAGCGATTAATTACTAATTTTACAGTATTAAAAAAGAAAGAAACTGATATGGTCTCTTCCTTTAATCAACTCATGTAGATCAAATTGAAATTAAACACCTCCAATTTTTTTATCCTATATCCTTTGTGCTAGGATTGTAAAATACAGGCACACAACAAACACTAGCCGCATGAATCGAAATTTGATCTAAATGGAAATCCTTGTTTCTTTTACCTTTCTGTTATATCTAACAAAACTCATCTGAGTTTTTTGTCACATTTTACCGTGAAGAGATTGTTTTAAGGGATCTATTTTAATGTTGTCTTTTAATAAAATTTCTGATGACATGAAGGTTAACCGTGTTTGACTCCACACTGCAACTGAGCACCTGAACCACCAGCAAAACTTAAAGCTATAAATAAGTTGAAAAGGAAGCAAAAAGTGCAGGATCAGAAGGAACTATATGGGGTGGAAGGTAAGCCGCAACTTGGGAAGAAACAGAAAGTAGAGACATTATCTGATGAAAACCCTGAAACTTCTGATAGCAATAATGAGGAAATAGAAGCTACTGAAGAAGTTGATAATGAGGATGGCACATGTGTTAATGGATTTGATTTGAATGATGGAGGTGCTTTGTGGGACATCTTTCGGAGGGAAGATACTCCTAAATTGGAGGAATATACTTCAAAAAAAACCACTTCAGAAGTTCAACATATTTCTTGCCGTTCCAGTAGAGCCGGTAATCTTAACTCTGAACAACAGACGCAATAAATATGTCTGAACTCTCTGAAGTGGTTTTTGAGATATTCCTCCAATTTAGGAGTATCTTCCCTCCGAAAGATGTCCCACAAAGCACCTCCATCATTCAAATCAAATCCATAACACATGTGCCATCCTCATTATCAACTTCTTCAGTAGCTTCTATTTCCTCATTATTGCTATCAGAAGTTTCAGGGTTTTCATCAGATAATGTCTCTACTTTCTGTTTCTTCCCAAGTTGCGGCTTACCTTCCACCCCATATAATTCCTTCTGATCCTGCACTTTCTGCTTCTTTTTCAACTTATTTATATCTTTAAGTTTTGCTGAGTCGGGTACCACAGTTGCAGTGTGAGTCAACACGTTCACCTTCATGTCATCAGAAATTTTATTAAAAGACAACATTAAAATAGATCCCTTAAAACAATCTCTTCACGGTAAAATGTGACAAAAAACTCAGATGAGTTTTGTTAGATATAACAGAAAGGTAAAAGAAAACAAGATTTCATTAGATCAATTTCGATTCATGCGCGTGTGTGTGCCCTGTATTTACAATCCTCGCACAAAGGATATGAGGATAAAAAATTGGAGGTGTTAATTAAATTAGATCTTCATGAGTTGATTAAAGAGACCATATCAGTTTCTTTCTTTTTAAATACTGTAAAATTAGTAAATTAATCGCTTCTCATGCAAATTGAAAGGCCTAAAATGAATATACGAAATCTCAAGCTGAAAACTTAATATAAAAAAAGCATACCGCATCAGACATGTCACAGTGAAGTTTAGTTACAGAATCTCCACGCCCTAATTCTTGAGTAACACCATATGCTATATATGTTTTAGGGCCCATGTCGGGCTTCAAAGACTTTGCAGGCAACTTGACAGCAAGATTAAGGTACCCATCACGAGGATGTGTATATTCTTTAAATGGCAAGCAAGTGATAAATTCAACACCATGACGTGGTAAGCGTTCTTCAAATAAACTTGATGGAGGCCAGTCTTTTAGCTTAAGGATCCTAGGCCACCCGTTGTCTTCATGTCGACCATCCGTGTACCATTTGAAAAACTGATGAACATTAATATCAACCTGCATGTCGCAAAAAAGTCAGTTGCAAAATTAACCAAACTTCTTATGAAAAAGTGTGACAAGTTTGGATGAAAAGAAAGTAAATAAAACAGATGTTCAGTGTCGATAGGAAAACAGTATGCAAAACAAACCTCACACCAATCTAAACAATTAAGCGCAGACACATCCAAGAGCGTGTCATAGTTGGCATTTGTGATCTGGCGAAAAGCGCGCCACATAACCATGGGCTCCCAGCTCAGCCCAAGAGTAGTGTCAAGAACATTACTGACTATGACAGGCTGTCCTTTTGACCAATGCCACTGAAAATGCTTAAGATCCCCAGCTTTAATGTCTATAGCACGTGGACAATACAAGTAATTATCGTTGGTATTTTCACGAGATGCAGCTTTACGCAACTGCTTATCATCACTTTCACAGACAAAATCTGAACATCTGCACCATTGTTTAGGCAAATCTCGCATGTCCTCATCTGGTCTGTGCTTCTCTAAGAGCTCTTGTGCAGAAGCCAGCAATCCTGAAACATGCTCATGTTCCTTTGCATGAATCAACTCTAAGATTCCATTCCCACAACCGCCCATACTTTGTGGAGGACATGGAATTCTGCCATCATCAAGAGACATCCAGTCACGACTTTCCTGTTCTTTGGGTGACGGATCTGCGGCAGTCGACCCGTCATGAGTTTGCAGTTCTTTTGGTGCAAGATCTGCAGTAGGCATCCCGTCATGAGTTTCCGGTTCTTTTGGTGCAGCTCTTGCAGAACTCCTGGTACGCCTCTTAACACTATTAGCATCTCCTAGCGGCCCCCCAAACAAGTATTTAGAACCTGGATCTTCAAACTGAATGATAACTTCTTCCTTGTTTCCCTCAAGGTTACCATCACGCAACTCCCAGCAACATTGAAGGCAAAGGTCATAATGACAGGAAGGGCAACTTCTATGCAGGTCAAAAATTGAGGTTTTACAGCAGTCACTGCATACATTAGGTGACAAAATCAGAAAAATCCTGTCCAAAAAGAAAATCATTGAACACTTGTCCAGCGGCTGAAATGACATACCAGTACATGCGTTCACTGGGGCTGCATTCTGTCTGCTCCACTTGCAGTTCCGATAAAGTACATCCTGCTCAAGAAGATTAAATCAGAAAAAACTTACATAAAAGAACAAATGATTGCTACGCAAACTATCATCATTCCAACACACTATCAAGCCGGGAAATCATAATTGAGCCATCATTTTTTAAACTAAATATGGACGTTCTTGAGGTTTGGCAGTAAACCAAACACTAACCAAGTATCCATACAGTTTAACTCATAGGACGTCTATGCACCTAATCCAACTAAAAATGTATGACAACCCCTTATAATTTCCCCAAACAACAGTAACTTAATACTCAAGAATCAAAGAACAATAAAGAAAAAACCTTGAATTTTGGCCTCGATCTGTTTCTCCTTTATATGTTCTTCATTGAGACGCTTCAAGAACGGAAGAAGAACGTGCAGGATATAAAGAGAGTATTGAATCTTCTGATCAGCGCTAGGTTCAAAATTAACCTTTTCTTTAACCTACAAGCAAACAAACAAACAAATATAAAGACACAGCCCTTGTTATTTGTGGTAAATAAAAAGTGAATTAATTAAGAAAAGATGAGGAACCAACTTTGGGAAGCACGTCTCGCAAGCAACCTTTACAGTTGCAATTGTCTTGGCAAACAGGGCAACACTCAGCAAACATCTCATGCGTCATTTTTGGATACCTAAACAAAACCAAGTTACAAACTTTATTAACCCGACATCATTTTAAGACGGACCTTTGTAAGACAGATTTATTTCTATAAGATGTTGCACAGAAGTTTTGTTTATCATAAGTACTAAAGACAGTTATTTGAAAGAAAAAATAACAATTACGTATGCCAAAAATAAGGTGGTTTACAACAATTATCTATGTTTGTGATAGGAGTATATGTTTCAGCTTATGTAGCGTATTTGGTTTTTAGCTTGTGTTTGAAAAGCTCACTTTTTGTTGCTTATTTTGAAATTTCCGGCTTACATAAGTTTTATCATGTCATAATGAAGCTATAAAATCCGAAAAGTCTGAAAATAAGCCCAAAACCATTATGCGCCTATATAAGAATAGGAAATAATACCCCGTATAATATTAAGGAAGCGAGCGAAAGAAAGATATAGTACCAAGTATCATGCAAGGATAACAATAGCGCTTGGTTTTACATTTAGTGCAACGAACAACGTCTCCCTTGTCGTTCCTTTGACACTGATGGCACATGACTGACTCAACATAAACCAACTTCCCCTGTAAACCATTCATTCATTAGCCATTAACAAACATTAATTGAAAACTATCTCCAACAAAAAAAAAACAGAAAGTCATACATTTTCATCGGGAACTTGATGTTTAGCAGCACAGCGCGGCCTAGTCGGAGCACCATCTCCTACTACCTTGGACAATGATGGTTGGTTGACATCGGTAGTTGTTGTTGGAGTGTCTTTTTTAGGAGGAGGGTTCTTTTTAGGCTTCTTGTTGGGGTTGATTTTACGTTCGAAAACGATATGTTTAAAAGGGTCATCTGCGTAGTTAGGTCTCGCCTTGCTTCTTGATGACCATCTCCTACTTTCCACAGAGTCTTGTTGTTTTTGATCACTAGTACGGCCTCTTTTCTTTTTATTAGCAGCATCAGCATCTTCATGTTTGTCAACAATCATATTATCCTCCTCGTCTTTTATTATTCTTGTGTCTTCTTTTTCATTCTCATTGGCAACAATCGTATTGCCGTTCGGTATCTCCATCACCACCCAAGTAATTAATTTTGTTTTTTATTGACGAAAAGAGAAAAGGGGTTGGGGTGATTTATAAATAAAAAAAAAGGAAATTAGGAAAACTGTGGGTGGAATTAGGGTTTGTGTGGGTTGATTTGAAAAAAAGGGGGGGATTATTCCCGCGTATATTTCCCGGGTTGAGTTTATCTTGGGTTTCACAAAAACACCTATCGATTATAGGTCACCGAGGATGATGATGAATTCAACTTTTGTTAACCTTGTATTTATAGATAACTTTTAGGGCACCTCTAGCCCACAGAAAAAATATGTTTTCTATTTTTTTATTTTTTTACAATATCAGTTTTTTTTTTACTTTTTGACAGTTTAATATTTTTAAATTATCTTTTATATAATAAAATAATTACATCATCTCGGAGTTTTCTATCAAATTGAATCTTATGAATTAAAATGTTGGACCAATCACATACTCTATACATAACTTATAAAATAGAAAAAATAAAAATTATATATATATTTTTGAAAAAACATAATGTTTAAACCTCGTGCATGCACGGTCATTAAAACTAGTTAAGTTTTACAGTTTTATAACATAAACAAAATTATAAAAATAAAAAAAAAACAGAAAAACAGGAAGAATACAAATGATAGATTTGGAAGTCTTTATATCTTATCCCAACTTTTATTTCATCACCTCCTATACATACATGTAATTTTTCTTTTGCCTCTTTTTTTACTTACATTTTATTCAAAGTTTTATGTTTAAGTCTATCAAATAGAAATATGTTTTTATAAATGTGAAAATTTAGTGAACTAACTTTTTTTATTGCCGGTCTAATTTTTAAATTTGTGACGACTTAAAAAATGTGTTATCTGTTAGTTCATGATTAGTCAAAGTCATTTATGTACGATTAGTCAAAGTTATTTATGTCATTCAAAGTTATTTATGCCAGTCAAATTAATAGTCATTATGTATTGGGCTCAAGCCGTATTCTAGAATAGTCTGTACAGTCCTATATATTGTATCAATTGTTTTGAGGAATGCAAGACACAAATTATATCTCTAAAACATTTCTTACATGTTAGTCCATGATTAGTCAAAGTCATTTATGTATGATTAGTCAAAGTTATTTATGGCATTCAAAGTTATTTATGTCAGTCAAATTAATGGTCATTATGTATTGGGCTCAAGCCCGTATTCTAGAATAGTCTGTATACTTTGTATCAATTGTTTTGAGAAATGCAAGACACAAATTATATCTCTAAACTCTTTCTTACATTATCATGCTACCGGTTGAAGATTAAAGATAACCGACACGTCAATTTTTAAAATTTGATTTTTGTGACTAAGATTTGCAACATCTCTTTAGGCTAGATGGAGTGGTTCA
>BQNB010086435.1:0-11867 GCA_026074375.1 Tanacetum coccineum | reverse complement strand
AAACACTAGCCATATGACCCTATTTATACTACTAGGAAGGACTTGGGGTATTTAATGCTTTTCTTAGGGCCAAAGAGTCATAAAATGCCAGGTACAACAGGTCTAGATCCTTCTTGATCGTTCATAGTGCTTCAAGATGCAATTGAAGGGGATGGCGAGCTGGAGCCTAGCTCGTGGCCTCAGCAAGTGATGTGTCATTGTGTAAAAAATATGATATTGCACACTAAAAACTCATTTTTGAGTCTTCTATTTATAGTGTCTGAAAAAGACTCGATACATCGTATCTGGCTAGGCCAATATGGCGTATAGGGCTAGATTCCTTGGAGTGTGCGCTACATTCTCAATCAATCTATGATATCATTCCCAATTTACATTTATTACTGTATCTTTGAATAGTTATCTTCATGGATACGATGTATGGAAGCGGAGTGATACGAAGTATTGGGAATTGGTCAAACGCGCTTTCTTGCGAAGTTGAGGTGCTGATACGTTGTATCTCTTTTGCTGGATACGGCGTATTGCTCAAAAAATTAGCAATCTTCAAATGTCTTCATTTTAGCTCCAAATTGGGCGCCTTTTAGCATGTCTTCACAAAACACTCCTTAATTACTGCATTTATAAACTTTAAAGCAATTAAGTACCAAATCATGCAATAATTATAAAAAAGTGGGCAAAACAGATGGGATAAATAATATTATAAAGTGACGTTATTTGATAATCCTTTCAAAAATTCACCAATTGTTTGTTTCGTTATACCTTTACACCTTAGCCTACCCTGTTAGATTAAGTTTATTTTACAGTTGCTGGTTGCTTTAAGTGTAAAGTTTGTATTTCCCGAGTCTTGTGTCAAAATTTTCTATCTTTGGTACGGTTGGAAGAATTTGCACATTGCAAATGGGAATGTGTATTATAGTCAAAACTCATGTATTTTTACTACCATCACAATTAATGGTACGTCTGAAGAATGAAGAAATTATTTAAGGAATTATCCGGAATTATTATGATCGTGAAGATGGTGAAACTACTCCGAGTTTCATATATAGTTTAAAGGTAATCGTTTCGCAACTACCGAAGGAATTACATGAAGGATCGATTATTCGTTGATACAAATCGAAGATGTAGAGTATTGTATAAGGTGGTAGATATCGCCACTTGCTTTGTAAAGTATGTAAAGTATGGGATGATTGGGAAGTTGACCATTACCGGACCGTCAACTTAGGTTATTTTTTATCTATGATCAAGACGTTGTAAATAGTCGTGTCTTTATCATGGTAACGGTCGGGGAAAAAGTGTCGAGCAACTTGTATTTAAATCTATTTGTTACGTAATTTTTATTTTAACAACAATTTACTTCTCTTTTCTAATGACTAGCCGCTGGTTTTACGCGAATGAGGATGTGTACGAGCATGCATATCTATTTTGTCGTTACGGCCATGTATGCATGTCTTAGCTGCCTCGCTGGTTTATGAATTTTGGTGAAAGTTAGAAGGTCCCTACCTTATATCATTCTTCATCCTAACCGTTGGTTAAATTCGAATGAGGATGTGATCGAACACACATGTCTATTCTGTCGTTACGGCCATGTATGTGTGCTTCAGCTGCCTTATTGGAGTGGTACTTCTGGTGAAAGATTAAAGAATGATCAACCCTAAGCCTTATCATATAAACCCATATTTACCTTTATAAACTTTTTACTCCTTAGCTTTAGCGGTGGAGATGTGTATCCTTGACAAGCTTATGATAGAAAACTCGTCACGACAGAGCAATTGAGCGAATTAGTTACATGTTACCACATAGATTAGTTGAGTGATTTGAGCATTTTCATCTTCCTATTTCGTTATGTGTTTGGTTGTGTACTTGTAATAGATCAAATAAATGCTTAACGGAAAATATCCTTAGGGATACATTTTTGCAAAACTTCTAAAGGCTACTTGAGGACAAGTAGGATTCAAGTGGGGGGATATTTGATGACATCAAATAACGTCTATTTTATAGCATCATTTATCCCATGTAATTAACCTATTTTGTATAATTATTGCAAAGAATTGTTACTTAATTATTTGTATTTAAGGACTGCAGTAATTATGGAGTGCTTGGTGAATTTTAGCAAAAGGCGCGCATTCTGGAGCTTAAACAAAGATATTTTGAAGAAAAATATTCTGACAACCAATACGCCGTATCCATCAAGGAAGATACGGCGTATTTATGCCTGCACTCATCAAAGACCACAAAGGAAACATGATCAATACGCCGTATCCAGAGAAGACCAATACGCCGTATTGGAGATATAGAAGGTGAATATTCTAGAAGATATCAAGCGTGGTCCCTACTCCAAGAAACACCCAATACACCTGGTGTGCTGTCATGTAGAGTCAATTATATGATTATCAAGTTTTACATTTATATTTAACCGACAAACCTAAAACAACACTTTAACGGGCAGTGTATCCGGTCAAGATGGTGTTTCGCGGTAAGTAGAGTGTCGAACACTAAGAGTAAAACATTAATCCTATATTCTATTAGTATTTAAGTTAGTTCTAATTAGTCTATTTACTGGTTAAACCTATGCTATATACGTTGTCTAATGATATGGAGGTTTTCAGCCTAAGAAGAGAGTGGCACAAGTTTGGCGGTGACAAATATCAATTCAATACACAATAAACACAAAAGAAGAAAATCAGAAGATAGAAAAGTGATAACAACCAACATGATAGAAAACTATATTAGCCATATTAGGATCCATTCAAGTTGGTTTTTTGTTTTATGTTCAATGATTTACCTTATCTCGAAGCGGCATATCATTCTTAAGACTTAGGCGGGACATCATCCTAATACCTAGACACGATTAATCCTGTCATAATTAACGCATCCACATAAAGCATCCTTTAGTTTAATTATAATATATCTTAGGGAATCAAAGCAGTGGTGATCCTATTAAAACTCTAGCACAATGAGGACTTTACCCACTTACTATTTGATGGTGTTTTATATACTAGTAGTCCAACATATTCAAAAACTTAAACCCCAAGTCCAACACCCACACCAAGCTCGCTACACCCTTCTCCACGTGACTACACCATAAACTACAAATCAACGACTAATCACCCGAAATCAAGTTAAAAATTAAAGCATGATTGTGAAACATAAACGGGTCCCACCTACCTTTCCAACTAAGCTCATAATTGCAAAGACAAAGAAAAACGTTATTTTGATCCATTGGTCCAGTATATACACCAACGATATGAGAGCTATCTGATAATCTAGATTACTTTTTAAGTATCACTAGACTAGTTGGAATGATATGTCCCACATATCAACACATAAACAAGTATGAGGTGATAAACATAATTAAACAATCAACGATAAATTAAGAAATCGATTTTAAAACAAACCAAACATTGGAACTTTCATTACAAAATATAATAACAAAAAAAAAATAAATTACAAATAGATTCATATACACAAATAAAAAAAAAAAAAAATTAAAGAATTAAAAAATTCAAAAAAAATTATATAATTCCAAAAACAAAATTTCACATCAAAATAAACACAAAAAACAAAATAATACCAAAAAAAATATAATCAAAAATAATTAATATAATTAAATATAATCAATAATTCAAAAAATATCTTCCACAAACAATAAAATAATTCAAGAAAATAAAAATTAAATAATAATCAAATAAACCAAAAATAAATATAACATACATAAAAAACAAAGTAAATATATCATTAAAAACATATTAAATAAAAATATAAAATAAATCAACATAAAATAAAACATAAATAAATAAATATACAAAAATAAAAAAAATAAAAATAAACAAATAAAAAAAAATAACAACAAAATCATCAAAATCTTTTCAAAATCAAAAAAACAAAAAAAAATATCAATCATACACAAATATATATCAGCAACAAATAAAATAAATCAAAAATAAAAATCAATAAATATAAATAAATAAAAAACATTAAAAATCAAATAAAAAATAACAAAAAATAAAAAAAAACAAAAAACAAAACAAAAATCAAAAAAAAAAAAAAAAAAAAAAAAAAACACAAAAAAAAAAAAAAAAATTATAAATATTATAAAAAAAAAACAATTAAAAAAAAAAAATGATTATAATTTCAAAATATCATCATTTACAAAAAACAAATCATCATCAAAAATCCAAAATCAAAAAATAAAAAAAATAAATTCAAAAATTAAAAAATTAAATCCAAAAAAAAAAAAAATAAAAAAAAATAAAACAAAACAAACAAATAAAAAAACAAACAAGAAATACATTTAAAATAAAAAATTCAAACCAATCAAAAAAATATTAACAAAAAAACAAATAAAAATCAACATAAAATAAATATCAATTCAAATAAAAAATATTAAATTAAAAACCAAAAAAAAAAAAACAATAAAATCATATCAAAAAAAATAATTCAAAAAAAACAAAAAAAAAAATCAATATTAAAAAAAAAAAAAATCACAATAAAAAAATTCACAATACACAAAAATATTCAAAATCACCATCATATTAAAATCAATAATTAAATCAACATTCCAAAAATTATAACATAATATCACAGATAAAAGTAAAAAAAATAATTAAAATATCAAAAAAACACAAACAATAAAAAATAATAAAAAAAAAAATTATAATTCATATTCAAATTTCAAATAAAAAAAAAAAATCCAATTATAATTATAAAATCATAAAATTCATAGAACATAAAAAAATATACACAAATCATAAAACAAAAAATAAAAAATAAAAAACATCAAAAAACAATCAATAATAATAAAAAATTATTTCATAAAATAAACAAAATAAAAAAAATCATTAATAAAATAACATAAAATAAAACATTACATCATTATAAATAAAAAATAATAAAATTATCAAAAACAAAAAATACACAAACAAAATCATTATTTCATCAATAAATATATCAAATATAAAAACATTAAAATATAAAATATCAATAAACAAACAATCATATAAAACAACAAAAACATCAATATAATTTAAAAATAACAAAAAATAAAAAATTAAAATCAATAATAATCAAAAAATTAATAAGAAAAAAAATAATACATATCAATAAAAAAAACAATAAAAAAATAATATAAACATAAAGAAAATAAAAACTTCAACAAAAAAAAAAAAAAAAAATATTCATCCAACACCAAATCAAAAAAAAACAATAAAAAAAAATATCATAAAAAAAAAAAAAAACAAATAATAATAAAAAAAAAAAAAAAAAATTAAAAAAAAAAAATAAATAATCAAAATCAACAAAATATATAAATATAACAAATACATTATATTATAATTTCAAAAATTAAAAACAAACTAATCAAAAAAAAAAAAAAATATAATCAAAACCACAAAATAAACAACAATAATATACAACCAATCACAAAACAAAATTAAACAATTAAATTTATAAATCAATCATAAAAAAAAATAAATATCATAAAAAACAAAAAATAAATACACAAAAAAAAAAAAGAAAACATACAAATTCAAAAATAAAAAAAAATAAAAAAAAAACAATTAAAAAAATAAACAAATATAAAAGGCTTTCATTAAAAAAATTAAAATTAAATAAAAAAATTAAAAAAATTAAAAAATCAAAAAAAAAATTTAACAATCATCAACAATATTAACACCAAAAAAATAAATAATAAAAAAAAAATAAAAAATTAAAAAACATTTTCAAAATATCAAAAAAACAAATAAAAAAAATCAACATAACAAAACAAAAAAAAACAAATAAATAAAATATAAAAATAAAAAAATAATAAAAATCAAAAAAAAATCAGACTAATAAATTAAAAAAAAAAAAAAAACATAATAACAGAAATATAAAAAACATAAAAAAATCATAATCTAAAAAACACAAAAAAAAACAAAAAACAAAAAAAATTATAAAAAAATAAAATAAAATCACATAAAATAAAAATCATAAAATAACAAAAATAATAAAATAATTCAAAAAAACAAAAACATAAAAAAAATATAAAACAAAATCAAAAACCCCCCAAAAAAAAAAAAAAAATAAAAAATAAAAAAATAATCAAAATAAATAAATAACAAAAAAATACATAATCAAAAAATATTTAAAATAAATCAATAAAATACATAAAACAAAAAAATAAATAAAAAATTACATAACAAAAAAATAATATCAAATAAACATATAAAATATATATAAATAATAAATTATAATCAATTACAAAAATAAATCAAAATAAATAAATTCAATAAAAAAAAAAAAAAAAAAATAAAAAAAAAATAAAAATAAAAATAAAAATTAACAATAATCAAATAAAATAAAAAAAAATAAACAAAATAATAGAAAATAAAGAAAAAATAAAAAAAATTATAAAAAAATAAAATAAATAAAAAAAAAAACAATACAAAAAAAAAATCAAACAATTAATAACATTGTCAAAAAATAATTAATTATATATAAAAAAAAATAAATTTATAAAAAATTAATAAAATATAAATTCACAAAAAATAACAAATATTAAAATATAATAAAATATATAAAAAATATACATAAAAAAAAATATAAAAAAAAACAAAAAAAAATAGATAAAAAATAAATAAATAACAAAAACAAAAAAAAATCAAACATCACAAATAAACAAAATTATAAAATTATAAAAATAAAATAAAAAAAAAATAAAATCAAATATACAAAATAATAAACCAATAATAAATAAATAAAAATAAACAACACAACCAAAAAATAAAACAAGATTCA
The DNA here is from genome assembly GCA_026074375.1 of Tanacetum coccineum. Taxonomy (NCBI): domain Eukaryota; kingdom Viridiplantae; phylum Streptophyta; class Magnoliopsida; order Asterales; family Asteraceae; genus Tanacetum; species Tanacetum coccineum. The sequence goes on along the minus strand of BQNB010086435.1, from coordinate 5,096 downwards.
AATAAATAAAAAAATAACAAATAATAATCATAAACAAATAAACAATCAAATATAAATAAAAAATATCATATCAAATAATAAATATACAAATCAAAAAAAAAATATAATCAAAAAAAAAAATTATCAAAATCAAAAAAAATAAATAAATCAAAACACAAAAAAAAATACAAAATATCACAAAAAAATTAAAATCAAAAATATAAAATCAATCAAATATAACATAATACAACCATAAAATTAAAATAATACTAAAGAAAAAAAAAATTTATAAATAATAACAACATCAATAAAAAAAAAAATAAAATATCAAAAAAAAAAATTTCAAACATAAAATAATATTAAAACAAAATAAAAAAATAAATCAAATAAAAAATCAAAAAAAAAGATAATCATTAAAAAAATATACAACAATATCAAATTAAAAACAACACATAAAAACAATATCATAAAAAAAAATAAATAATACAAAATCATCATAAAAAAAATTCAAAAAACAATTCAAATATACAATAAAAAAAAAAAAATTATAAACACATATCATTACCAAAAAAAAAAATAATAAATCCCAAAAAAAAACAAAAACAAAAAAAATAAAAATTCAATTCAAAAAAAAAATAAATATAAAATTCAAAAAAAACAATATAATTAAAAGAAATATTCAACAAAAAACAATAAAATCATAATTAATATCATTTAACACAACAATAAACATAATACACAACAACATCAACAAAAAACAAAAAAATATAAATTCAAAAATAAAAAACAATTATCAATTCAAAAAAAAAAATAAAAAAAAAATAAAATAAAATCGAATAATAACAAAAAAATACATTAAATACATAAAAATCAAATAATAAATTAATACCAAATAAAAAATCAAAATAATCAATACATAAAAAAAAAAAAAAAAAACATCAATAAATAAAATATTCATTAATATAAAATACAAATACAAATCATCAACAAAATAAAAACAAAGATAAAAATGACATCATCAATAACAAAAAATACAACAAAAAATAAAATCAATTAATACCATCATAAAAAAATAAAAAAAATATCAAAACACTATAAATATTCATAAAATTAAATAAAACATAAACACAATAAAATATAAATCATAATAAATAATAAAATCATACATATAATAAAATTAAAAAAAACCACCAAATATTCATCAAAAAATCAACAAAACAAATACCAAACAAAAATAATAAAAAAATCAAAATAAAATTTAAAAATAAAAAAACAAACATAAAAATATAAAAAAAATAAAAATTGCAAACATTATAAAATAAATACAACAATAAAATTAAAATCAAATATAAAATAACATACAAAAAATAATTCAAAATAATCAATCAATAACACAAAACAACAAAAAATAAAATAAAAAATATACAAATAAATTACAAAATAATAATAATATAAAAAACAATAATAAATCATAAATATTAAAAAAACATTAAAAATCAAATTAATAAAATACAAAAACAATAAAAATAAAAAAAAACAATAATAAAATCATAATATATTAATAAAAAAACATAATAATTACAAAAAAAATAAAAAAATCAAAAAACAATAACATCAAAAAAGTAAATATCGAAATATAATAAAAACAACAAAATAAAATAAAAAAAAATTCAAAAATATCATAATAATAAGAATAAAAAAAAAAATATCCAATAATTCAAATCACATAAAATTAGAAAAAAAAATATAAAAAAACACAATAAATCAAATCAAACAAATAAAACAAAAAATAAAAATAAAAAAATAAATAAAACAACAATAAACAACACATAACAAACTCATTCAAAAATCACACAAAAAAATTAAAGAAAAATTAATAACATAAAAAAATTACAAATATTATCATAGCAAAAACATAAAAAAAATATATCAAATAAATAAAAAAAATTTCAAATTCAATAAAAAATAAAAAATCAATAACAATATAAAAAATAAATCAAAATAAAATAATAACCAAATAATATCAAACAACATTTCAAAAAAAAAGCAAAATAATAAATAAATCCAAAAATATTAAAAAAATAAAAAAGTAGATAGGTCGCATATTCAAACACATAAACAAGTATGAGGTGATAAACATAATTAAACAATCAACGATTAATTAAGAAATCAATTTAAAACAAACCAAACATTGAACTTTCATTAAGATGCCTAATACCCGAGGGTATTAGCCCACGACCATTGTAATTATACAAGCGTAATCAAACAATGAAAATCAAACGATTAACAGAGTAAAAATTACAAGATGTCTTCTATGGATTCGTGATCAATGCTTGACCTTGATGGCTGATCTTCTCTTTTAAAATTCGTCTTTAATAAGTATGGTATAAAGAATGTGATATTGCACACTGAAAACTCATTTTTTAGTCTTCTATTTATAGTGTCTGAAAAAGACACGATACGCCATAACTGGCTATGTCGATACGGCGTATAGGGTTGGATTCCTTAGGGTGCGCGCTACGTTCTCAATCAATCAGTGATATACTCCCAATTTACTGTATCTTCAAATATTTATCTTCATGGATACGGCGTATGTAAATAGAAGGGATACGCCGTATTGGGAATTGGTCAAACGCGTTTTCTTGTGAAGTTCAGGCGCTGATATGTCGTTTCTCTTTTGTTGGATACGGCGTATGTAGTCAGAAATCAGCATTCTTCAAATGTCTTCATTTTAGCTCCAAATTATACGCCTTACAAAACACTCCTGAATTACTGCATTTATAAACTTTAAAGTAATTAAGTACGAAATAATGCAATAATTATATAAAAGTGGGCAAAACGGATGGGATAAATGATATAATAAAGTGACGTTATTTGATGTCATCAACGCCGTATCCAACATATTAGATACGCCGTATCGACATCGACTCCAGACACTATAAATACAAAACTCAAATAAAAACGTGTTTTAAGTGTGCTAAATCATATTCTCGATACCTAAACCACAAAAGTCAATTTTTAGAGGAGAAAAAGAGTAGAAGAGGTCTTGCAACACATTCCAATCCATAGGATACAACGTGTAATTTCTTATACTTTTGTAATCGTTTAGTTTTTGGTATCAATCGTTAACTCAGTTAGTTTACCTTGGCTTAGCCATTAATCTTGTATTAATTATGATGTTTGAAGGCTAATACCTTCGGGTATTAGCCATTATTATGAATATCTGAATGTTTGATTTTGTTTATATCTTGATTGCTTAATTTATCGTTGTATGCTTGTTTATGTTTATCAATTTATACTTTTTTATGTGCTTTAATATGCGATAACTGGATCTAGTGATACGGACCAAGTAATATAGATTCCGAGATAGCTCTCAATATAGTGATTAATACATCTAGAATAATAGGATCACAAATATTATCATGCTAAATCCATGCTAGGATACGCTTCTAGCTTAACTAGATATCGAATATTGCCTTTGGTTTAGTAAACAAGTTGACTAGCAGGTAAACCTAGATAATTCAAGAAATAACGTTATGATTCCATTGGATAGTATACGGATAAGTAGACTACTAGAGTATAAATCGCCGTTAAGCAGTAAGTGGGTAAAGTCTCTATGAGCTAGGGTTTAACAAGATTACCATTGATGTAATCCCTAAGATAGATTATAATCAGAAAATAAGGATGCTTTATGCGGATGCTTTAATTGTGATAGAATTAATGTGTCTATGTCTTAGGATAAAGTCCCGCCTAAGTCTAAGAATGATATGCCACCTCGAGATAAGTAATCATTGCACTGAATAAACAAACCAACTTCTAATCGAATTAATGATGGCTAATACAGTTTTCTATCATAAGGCTTGGCCGCTCTTTTATTTTCTATTAATTTACTTGCGTGGGTTAAAGTGTCTTGAATTGATTATAGTCACCACCAAACCCGTGCCAGTCTCTCAGGCTGAAAACCCCCTTTACCTGTTAGAATTAGGATTAGAACTAACATAGGATTAACATAGGTTTGAAATATATTAGAATTAACTTAGATTGATAAACCAAAATATTAAAAAATTGAGAGATTTAACCTCGCTTTAAAAATTTGACACCCTACTTACCACGAATCTACCACCGACCGGGTACACTTCCTGTTAAAGTGTTGTTTTTTGTTAAGTCGACAAAATATAAATTTAAAACTTGAATCATAAAAATATACACAACACAACAATTTATCAATGGGCTTATAAGCAGGCACATTTGGTGGGTAGTTGAAGTTACCCACCACATTGTTGGTCTGAAAAGTCACATTGTCGACAGTCATGTTGTTCCATTGAGGAGCATACACAATTGCTTGTTCTTCTGCCATTGTTAATGAAGTTTTTGAAAACAAAAAGGTTTTAATGGCAGAATATCACACCAGATGGTCACAAGCTTATTTCAGCCTTGATCGCTGCCGTGAAATACGTGATATGTTTTTGAACATGATTGACCAAACAAACATTTAAATAAAGTATTTGCAATGAACAACTTGTTAAGATAAAATCTTTTTACCCGAAAAATTGAAGAACACCCACATATTTGCTTTGAGAGAGAATTTGAGCAGAGTTTATTTGCTTTGTAAATTTTGTGTGTATGTTCTTGTTTGGTGAAAGGTATTTATAAGGGAGTGGAAAAGATTTTCCACATAATTTTAAACTTTTCATTTTGAAAAATTTAAAATTTTATTGGTACTACATTTAATGCATTTTCCCACTAGTTGTACGATCCCGTTTTTTATGGCAATTGTTGCGCCGTTTTACTTTTGCAGTCATGACGTATGAATAACGGTCAAAAGTATTTTGATTAGACATTTTGGGAAGGGATCAGGTTTGTGAGAGTGAGCATTAAATGCATGGTGGGTTATTTGAGTGATATTAGGAGAAGTGGGGACCCATGACTGTTGGATGACATGATAAGGAATATTTGTTCCTTGTTTAATGTGTTCAGTCACCAACCTAGGACATTAAGTAACTAAAGACTTAGAGCATTTAGTTACTTCATTTAATATGTCCTTCATTTTCATGGGATTCATATATGTTTCAGGGAGATGGTTTTAGGGAGAAAAGAATATACACCACACTGAACGT
>BQNB010086434.1:0-21348 GCA_026074375.1 Tanacetum coccineum | reverse complement strand
ATTTCGTAAGCCGCGCATTGCAAGGCCTTGAACTAAACTATGCACCAATGGAAAAGTTAGTTCTGGCATTGGTGTTTGCAGCCAAGAGGTTACGAAGATATTTCCAAACACAACCTATCGTGGTTATTACCGATCAACCCATCAAACAAATAATATCCCGCCTCGATGCAGCCGGGCGATTACAAAAATGGAGCGTTATGCTGGGAGAACACAATATCACGTACTGGCCAAGGACATCCGTGAAAGGACAGATCCTAGCGGATTTCCTTGTCGAGAAGCCAGACTAAGCACCACCAGATACGTCAGTGGTCGAAACACCTCAAGAGCCGTGGACATTATTCACGGATGGGTCATCATGTGTAGATGGGTCAGGCGCTGGCCTGATACTGACAAGCCCGGAGGGAACAGAGTTCACCTACGCGCTACGGTTCTAGTTTACCGCCTCTAATAATGAGGCAGAGTATGAAGCACTAATAGCTGGTCTTCGGATAGCAGCACAAATGGGGGTGCACAATCTACACGTGAGTGTAGATTCTAAACTGGTAGTAAACCAAGTCCTAGGGACATACATCGCCAAAGAAGAAAATATGGTCAAGTACCTTGAGAAGGCCAAAAACCTCATCAGCGGCTTCGCTAACTTTTCCATAAGCCAAGTGTCAAGAAGTAAGAACAAGAAAGTGAACGCCCTAAGCAAAATTGCGTCAACCAGCTTTGCGCACTTATCAAAACAGGTCTTGGTCGAAGTACTTAAAGAGAAATCCATACAAGAGAAGGAAGTAGCGACAGTTGTCGAGGAAGAGGGACCAACATGGATGACACCGATAGTGGAGTGCTTGAGAGATGGGACCCTTCTCGATGACAAGAAGAAGGCAAGCAAACTCCGTATCAAGGCTATGCGGTACGAATTGGTGGAGGGGGTTCTTTACAGGCGGTCATTCCTAACACCGTGGCTAAGGTGTGTTGGACCACTCCAAGCAGATTATGTGATCAGAGAAATTCATGAGGGGTCGTGCAGCATGCACGCAGGACCACGGTTCGTGGTGGCCAAGGCCATGTGACTAGGGTATTATTGGCCAACCATGCATCGGGACGCACGAGAAATGATACGCGCATTAACAATTGTCAAATACATCATCCCGTACCACGAAACCCGCAACAGCCGCTTACCCCCATCACGGCCCCATGGACATTCTACAAGTGGGGAATTGACATAGCTGGTCCTTTCCCGGAGGGAGCAGGAAAGGTTAAATTTTTAATAGTCGCTATGGATTATTTCACAAAGTGGATAGAGGCGAAAGCTATGGCAACAATCACTGGCAACCAGGTGAAGAAGTTTGTGTGGGATAACATAGTATGCCGTTTTGGTCTTCCAGGAGAAATAGTTTCAAACAACGATAAGCAATTCAGCGACAACCCATTCAAGGATTGGTGTGAAAAGTTTAATATCAAACAGCGTTTTGCCTCGGTAAAACATCCGCAGTCCAATGGATTGGTAGAAAGAGAAAACCGGAGCCTAGGTGAAGGAATAAAGGCCCGCCTGGGCGAAGGAAACAAGAACTGGATAGAAGAACTTCCTCATGTCCTTTGGGCCCATCGTACGATGATTAAATCAAGCCACGGTGATACCCCCTTCTCCTTGACCTATGGAACGGAAGCTGTCATACCCGCGGAAATCGGCATGCCAACGTACTGTACCGTGACAGTAGACGTCGTGCATAATAATGAAGAGCTACGGCTAAATTTGGACTTACTGGAAGAACGGCGTGAATACGCAGCAATTCGTGAAGCTAAAGCCAAATTGAAAATGACAAAGTACTACAATGTTAGAGTCCGTGGTGTTGCTTTTAGACCCGGAGATTTTGTTTATCGTAGTAACGAGGCAAGTCATGCTATGGACAGGGGAAAGCTCGGACCAAAGTGGGAAGGACCCTATGAGGTCACGAAAGCACTAGGAGACGAAGCATACAGGCTAAGGTCTTTGGATGGAACTTTCCTTCTGCGGACGTGGAACATCGCCAATCTCAAGAAATGTTATCTTTAAGCTACTGCATGGATAAGTTTGTGCATTGATTAGGACTTCTAATAAAGTACTCCATGTATTCTTATTCCATCCTTTGTTTTTAAGTTATGAATAAAATTCCATGGGGTGTAGCTAACCCCGCGGCTTTTTTATATAATTTTTTTAAGTAAATCTTCGTTTTCTTTAGTATAATTTACTTCATTCTACGCATGCATACATAATATGACGGATATATTTGGATATCCACAGGTTAAGCACCCTAACAATTGCTTGCCGTGTAAGTGGGTTGCAACCCCAACGGCCATGGATTCTGCATCCTTATTCTACGTGTATCTGGGACGTTAGGTACATAAGAAAAGATTCCCACGGAGCATGTAAGACACTACAAGTGCGATTATAAACAAAATACATTCAGATATGATATATTACAAACATTGTCAACCACGGACATCCGTGGACATATTACAAACAAAATATTGTCTAAGTACCACATGCGGTACTATGGCCAATCCTGATTATACATAAGTGGTAGAGACTTGGATCTAAGAAGCTGTGGAGATGCCTCATCTTTAGAAGCCTCTGTCTGTACAGCAGCATCCGTCAGTAGGATGGCTAGACCTTGAGGAAAAACAGTAGGCGTTGATACTAGGATGCCATCAGACCTACCATAGTGGGCAGAGCCGACCCCATGGGTACGGCACACCACTCGGCATTTTTTCTTCTTCTCGGCACAGCTTCTGTTGGCCGCGATGGCATCCTCCAGCAACATCTCCTCTTGGATGGACCAGGGATCTCTCAGATTGCGCACCTCAGGGCAGATGGGAATCTTTAACTGGGAAGTGCCGGGACGAAGCTCACGGATCCATTTAGGCGCGTCATCTCCAGAATCGCTCTCTAAATGTAGGGATGCCATGAGTAAGTCTATGGGGGCATCCCTCAACTTCTCCAGCTGATCAACCAAAGGGTACTTCAAATCCCTCAGAGCAGTAAGGGCCGCGACGTATTTCGCCTCAGCCTCAGGATCATACGCCTCAATAGCCGCTAAGTCCAACTTAGCCTCTCCGTGCTCTACCCCATACTTGAGCCCCTCACTCATACCCTTCACAATCCCAGCGGACACAACATCAGCAAACGCCTGCCTCAGTTCTGTAGATTCCGCATACTTCATAATCGCTAGGCGTAAACCATGCCCAATGACCCAGCGGCGACCTGCGATCGCCGTCAGCATATGAGGGTACAACTCCTCATCAAAATCAATGCTCAACGCATCTAACCTTGCATCCATCTCTGCACACCGCTGCTCAACCTTTTCATCCTCAGATTTTTTAAACTCTTCGAAGGCGGCCTTTATTCTTTCTTCACCTGTGACCTGTGCTTGCAGAGTGGACACCTGCTGGGATAACTGATGGTTATTAACTTGGAGATCAGAAAACTGGGCACGGAGGCTTTCTAGTTCACCAGCTAAATCCACACTCTTGGCCTCCGCAGCCTTCTTCATATCTACCTCAGCCTCAAGTAGCGTTTCCAGGTTTTGGGTTCGGTTGCGGAGACCATGTACCTCCGTTTCCACGGTCCTGAGGGATCTGATTTCTTCATCAAGTTTCTTTATCTCCTCTTCCCTCGCTTGGATCTTCTAGTCACGTCTGGCTATCTTGGCTGTAGCTTTCTTCAGCAATCTGACCTCCTGTTCAAACCTGAGCCTCAGTTGCGAACCTATAGCCACCTGCCGTGCCAGGTTCATGTTGTACTGGCTCAAAAATTCCGTATTATGCAGATGACGCAACTTAGAGAAGTACCCAGGCGGCACTATGTGATCCACCATGTCTTGGCACGCCTTCAGGAAGTCCAGGTGGTAATTGTTGGTCACGCCCTACCCCGGCTGATAGATACCTCCGGGTGATCCGCCTACGGAGGGGGAGGTTGATTTCCCCGAATTTAGACTCCTCATGGACAACTGGATATTCACCTCAGTGGTAGCAACATCCTCTGTGGGGATCTCAGCGGCCGCTCCCTTAGAAGACATGCATTCACATTATACAGTAGGAATGACCCGTTAGTATTACTACTTTGCAAACACAACATATAAGGAAGAGCATGTTGAAAATTTATCACTTACTGGGCAATGTCTTGCACTAGGTGCGGTTGCGGTTTCGCATACGACTGAGGCTCCGAGTCACTCACCGCAGTTGGAGTGTTCTGTGCAGCAGGCGGGGAGAAGGTGAAGCCCGCATCCAACCCCATTGCAGTAAGGGATTTTCCTCCGCAGGTACTATGTGCGGGTCCGGACGCATGGTCTTTCCTCAGTACCTTGGGCGGTGCATTCGCCTCCGCCTCCTCATTTACTCTTTTACGGCGCATTTGCTTACGCCTTTTGTTGACAGGCGGCTCCATAGCGGCCACCTCTTTTTCGTGCACCGCCTCCTGAACGACCTTTGTGGTCGTCGTAGTCTTCACAGGAGGGATCTCATGTGCTAATCCCTTCTGGACATGCTCCTCCGCCCTAGCTCCTTCAGCCAATGATGAGGCAGAGTCTTCATTGTCGAAGTCCAACGTCGACCTCTCGACAGTGGAAGGTGTCCCTGAGGATCCGGAGGCCACGGTTGGATCCTCCATGTCTATCACACGACTCGCCGTGGCAGTTAATAGCATCACTTGATGGGCGACGCGTGACCGCGTCCCAGTCTCTACCTTGAATGGGTTGGGGTTACGGATCAGGCTGAACAAATCCATTTATGCGAATACACAAGAGGAGTTAGATTACTTTCCTACGACATAAAAATAATGATGAAAGTTTATAATGCACCTACCCCGGTCATCGTCATACAGGAACGGGGGATACACGTCGTCCCTAAGGTAGTAGTTCTGGCTTAGCCCTACTAGGCATAATAGGTTTTCTGGTAATCTTTGGAAGGGGGCACGGTTCGTATTCAGCAATATTACGTCTGTTGCGGAATAGGAACCCGCAATCGACATCTCATCCCTTGGGGCGCTTGCAAGCCAATCCACAACGGTAGGGAATATCCTCTCGTCTATCCAGAAGAAGCGATTGTTCCAATTCTTCAAGGAGTCGAGGGGCTTTGTGTAGCATTGCGGGGTGTTCTTCCCTGGTCGTTTGCTAAACGACATCCATCCTGAATTAAAGGAAGGGATGTAGAATACTCGGAATAGGTTTAGTGTGGGAATTATGTTGTGGACACGGCAGTTTATTTCAAAGTTGCTAACTTTGGCCGCGCCTATCACTGACAGTTGTGAGAGATGAATTTGGCAGTGTCCGAGTATGTCAAAGAGGAATTGTGAAAAAGGGATGCGGTAGTTTGCGAATTTAAAGAATCTAGTGTAAACACCGACTTTGCCCTCCGGAAAATCCACGATGGTTTCCCCTAGGCCAAGCACCTCCGGATGCAAGTTCTTTGGAATACCATACTCCGAAGTAAACTCGAGCAGATACTCTTCGGAGATGGTTGAGACGGCGCCTTCTAATTGTATGGTATCCCTACCCATTTTTATTAAGTTTTTATAAATGGCGTGGTGTACTAACATGTGATTGAGAAATTCAGTAGAATTAAACGTTTGTGCGGCGGCGTGCGTAAAAATGGCGGTTTGATTTGAAAACTGGGTAAACTTGCACAGTGGTTGCTTGCCCTATTTATAGTATGTCCTCGACAGATGCGCCTGGTTGGATGATTGACACGTGTCCCCCACTTACTTTTTGGATGGCTATGATTGCAAGGCAGACGAACCGATTGCTGGGCCCACATGTCCTATCATCCAGCTGTTTTACCATTTCTTGATACATGGGTACTATTATTACTCTATAGAAATCAGCATGCGATTTTGGAGGTTACATATTTCTGGAAAGGACTGCGATATTTGTAGTCTAGGAACCATGACTGTGGTCCCGGCCATGGCCATACCTCCTAGAATAGGAGGACATGATGACGTATAGTATGGACTGGACCGGCCCACTCATACTATTATGGGCTTGGTAGCTGATATTGGGCCTCCAGCCCATGTATCAGGGTCGCGGCCGCCAGTCCGCTGTCCGCGGTATCTTCACAAGATATTCCTAAAGATAACCTAACTAAATAAGAGACATGCTTTACTTATTTAAACCAGCTAGGATAAGGCCAAATCCCTAAAACTTCGGCCGTATCTTGGAAACCCTAAAGGTTATTTAGCCTATAAAAGAAACACGATCGTCATCAATGCAAGTATCTTCTACTTACACTCGATTACTCCCAAAAAACATATCTCTACTCTCACGCCAGAGTCCAATCGTGAGATCCGCTCCCACGATAAGATTACCGGTGCTTTATTCCTTGTGCAGGGTCCTCCAAACAAGTTCACTTGGTACAAAAACAAAGTGCTACATATCCGAATAGCTGCATATTCGGACCTAACAAGACCTGACCTAACTTTTGTATCAACAATCAGGAACCCTTTTTCTCGTTAAAATTAAAATTATTAAGCAAACACACAAGTTAAGCAAATTAAAACTAAAAATAGAATAATAATTTGCATGTGTAATAAGGAAAATGATATTATTATATCTTCTGATGAAATTAATCTTTAATATAATATCATGCAGAATCTTTCAATATTAAAATTGCAATTTATTTATAATTGATCTTTCTAAATTACGCCTAGACATATAATCTTTGCAGTAACTTAACAGATATTCTTTTCTGACACCTTCTTTTATAACAAATAATTTATTATACCACGTGTTTTATCCATGTTTATTTTCGGCCTAGAATATTTGAATTTTGAAAACGAAGAACCGTTAGCAAAAATGTGGCCTACCATGTAACGGTTTTTATTACCAACCAAACTTTAATAATGCAAACATAATGCCTATCATTTTAACTGAACACATGTGTCAATATGTATTTATGTCGTACTATAATCTGCACACTAACTTTTTATCTACATTTATAAAATCATGAATCAAAATCGGAATGGAACACTAGATCGATAGAGACCAAACGAACCGATCTTTGAAGATATAGAAGGTCTTTGTGAGTATTGAGCGATGCCCCGAGACCATTAGGTGAAAACCAAGACCAACTGGTCAAATGGCACGACAAACCAATCGACAACAGTGCATAATTGCATATACGAACACATGTCGTCTATGATAAGAATGTTAGACGCATAAATTATTGGCCCAAGCCATTGTGGGCTTGAGGTCCATTAGATCTAAGAACAATATAAAAAATACTGTAGGAAGTAACGACTTCAAACACAATTAGATCTTTTACAAAACATTGTCACTTTGTCAGCAGTAATAATCTTCAATAAGATATGAGTTTCACAATGAACATAACATCCGTCTTAAAATAAAATTCAAGCACTATCGATTGCTGCGTCAAGCAGACTATTGATGTAAGAATGATGATTTGAGTATACAATTAGTATAAGAGATCATTTTGGCAACATATCATGATGCAACAAGAAGGTCAAATGTGTTAGCTGCAACTGTGAATTCAAGTTTAATATGTATTCACCTTTTCACAAAAATGCATTAGACCTCACAAAAAAGTGTTTGCAATCCGTCCCAACCCGTTTGACTTACCCAACCTACCCATTTTGCTACCTCTAATAAAGTTTGATGGGCATAATGCCAGAATATGATGTCTTCCATGATATGTAGTTCAAGATACACGAGAGATGTATATTAGTACTAGTAAACCATACCTAAGTAAACACGGCTAGTTTTGCATCACAAAAGTTAAACAATTCAAGTGCCATAGGCTTGGTTTGCTTTTGTGAAGATCACCGTACTTGACTTGACTCGACTCTTTTCTATTCGTCTAACAAGTGACAGACAACTAATGCTGCGGGTAGATAGAGAGTTCATCTTTGTAGATCAATTTTGGGTAATCAGGCCTCCACATATTATTCTCCACGTGCAAAAGAATTTCCTCCTACAAAATAAATTAATTACATTATAATATAACCGACGTCAACACACAAATCTATTATTTTACAATTTTAGGTACCTTATTCAGCCTCTGGAGTTCACGAGTGTTCATTTCTCGATATCCCTCTGTTAAATCCTCTTCTATTGCTTCCTGAATCACAGCAGCAGCTACCGCTTTTGTTATATCGCGTATGCTGGTAGCACAACAAGGTTAATTGACACAAGTAATTGTTTGATACAGATTAATGTATAATTTATTGAAACAATTTTTGTGCTTTATACCGTGATATTTGAGGGAATATAATTCCTTTAACAACCTCATCTTCAGTCATACATTCCGCTAGGCTGTAGTTTTGACGGATAAGTGTATACCAAAATATTAATCTAACAGAAAATTTTAGGTATAACTTTATTATGAATTACTCAGTAACTAAAAAACTTACCACTCGGCTGCAGCTTGTAACATGCCGTCTGAGATTATTCTAGCACCAGACAGAAGAGTGCCGAGACCAATGCTGCAGATTGGAATTTATTCAGAATAATGAAGAACGTGATTTCGATTGGTGAATTGAGATAAGAACTTAAGAACTGACCCGGGAAAAAGATACATATTGTTTCCCTGATTGCAGTAGCCAATCTCTCCATTACCTGAAAATATTCAAGTAAATATATGATCAAGGAAAAATAGATAAATTTAAAAAGTACATATATTAGATAAAAGGTTAGAAGACGAACCAAGATCCACATTCTTAAACGGACTTCCACTTGCGAAAATGATGTTTTTGCCCACAATAGAAAATGCTTCTTCAGGGGTGCATTCAGCTGTCATGGAACAAAATCCAAAGCAGTAAGATCTCATATTTTCGCTTTATGTTTGTTAAGTACTATCAACCATGTCATACCATTTTTTGTGGGATTTGACATTGCAAATATTGCTGGTCTGGTCGATGTTGAACCTCTAAACGCCTCTAATACCTATCCATAAATAACAAAATGAATATATGACTGTAGCACATAAAGTGTATTACTTGAATATATAATTGTACCTCCTTAGAAAACAGGCCACCTACGGCAGACAACCCAAGGAGTACATCAGGTTTGACCTCTTGCACCTGATTACAATATGACAACCGATACTTAATCGCTAAACTCTATCTAAAACAACATAAAAAGTTATAGCTATTATAACGTACCACTTCCACAAGACTTGCTCCTTCCCTCAACCCTCTACGTTTAATATCAATAGTCTTCCTGGCAAATGGTTTGACATCATGGTCAATATCGTTGCGCTCTTCTGTGATCAGGCCCTATATCATTCGCAAAATATACACAAACAGTTATGCATAATTAATTAGACCGTTTAGAACGTATATGAGATATGAATAAATTACATACATTAGCATCAAGCACCCAAAACTGACTCCGTGCACTCTCATAAGCAGCTTGACTATCTCCCAACATTCTTGCCATTGTTCTTCTGGCTGCCCTCAGAACCCCGACTCCTGCACTGCAGTTGCAATATATTATGTTAAGAAATATAGCTAAGTAATTGAAGTATTTTTTTTAAATTATTATAATTATTATTTAGTACGTATACAAAGTTTAGTCAAATATCAAAGGATTCATACCTTCCAGCTCCAGCAACAACGATATTTTGCTTTGGGAAGTCGATCATTATCTTTTCTTGTGCTCTTACGGCTCCCAGAAGACCTGCGACTGCAACTCCTGCTGTTCCCTGAACAGTAATGAGGTTAGTTTATAAAAAAAAGTATGAAAAATTAATACTTCATTTAAAATCGTCTAAAATGTTAATGTTTACCTGTACATCATCGTTAAACATTCTATAGGTATTTCTGTATCTTTGCAATAACGTTGATGCCCACTTGGTTTGAAAATCTTCAAACTAAAATAAAACATACCTTATAAGCATCTTCTTGAAAGAATTAGCAATAAAATGATGCATGCAAAAACGGTTGAAAACAAGAAACGTAGAATACCTGCACTATCACGTGGGGCCAACGATTAAACACAGCCTCCATAAATTCATCGATGATGGAAAGGTACTCCTCACCTTCAAGACGGGGTTGTTGCAATCCTAGATCTTGAAATAAAGATATATACTAATGTCATTATCTAAGGCAAATTCTTTATTAGAAAGATATAAATTAGTTAGCCAACAGTAACTTTCGATGCAGCCGCATTTATAAGTAAGGAAAAGAACCTTACACAAGGGGTCTTTAAGAAGGGCCTCGTTGTTGGTTCCTACGTCAATCATGATAGGAAGCACCTGTTACACAAAAAAAATGGATTAGTACCAAGCTCAGAAAGAAATATAAGTTACACAAGTATTGAAACAGATAATGTGCAACAATTACCCGTTGAGGATTTATTCCTGCTGCAGCAACATATAAATCTAACTTCCCTATTGAAATACCAATTCCTTGAACTCCTAAATCACCAAGACCTAGTATTCTGCTTCCATCAGTAACGACAATCATGTCAACCTGTGCACAAAAATAGATATTAGTATAAATTATAATCTTAAAAAGTAATCACGTCTTCCATAAGTAATAGACCTGATCTGCAGGCCAATTATAAACCATTGACATCATTTCACCACGATCAGCAGCACTGAAATACATCCCTCTAGGTCTTCTAAACAATCCACTGTATTTTTGACAAACAAGTCCTACTGTCGGAGTGTATACTATAGGGGCGTACTCCTCTATTTCCCCAATAAGAATCTGCCAAAACATTCATACAATGTCTATGTTAACATTTATATATCCATTACATGATATATAGTAGTATAGAAGAAAATAAAGTTAGGTAATTCACCTTATAGTACATTGTTTCATTTCTATCGTGTAGCCTATTAAGTATTCGCCACTTGGCCAAAGCCAGTGTATCTGAATGTCCATTGCTAACATTCGTCTCAAGCCTCTTGAGGTCTGCTTCTGTAATTTTTAATATAAACTATTTTCAAGGTATTGTTCACATAATAAACAAATGTATGACTTGATTTTCGCTATTGATAATCCATGCAATAATGATGCAAAACGAACCACGGTATATATACTTAACATTCAACAAGATATGAATAGGTGACTGATTATACTATATCTTGAATGCATTCAATAAAACACCTTGGTATGAAATGCTTATCATATTTGTTTGGTAATAAGAAAAATAAATGAAGCTTTAACTTACTAAAGCGATCAATTTGTTGTTGCTCAGTCATGATATTTGGAGGCAGAAGTCCACGTACTTCAAGACGTTCTCGTTCAGTCATGGAAAATGCTGTCCCCTGATTAAGACAAGAGAGTAAGTAGATGTATATAGTTCACAATGGCTTCAAATCGGATTCGACCTAGTTACTTTTGTCACAACTGAGCATGTTCAAGCTTAAAGTAGGGTGTTACAGTATATACAACTGTTACAATATATGCAGTGTGCGTAATTGACTTACCTAGGATTACTTGATTCTGACTAACTTGTAGAAAACCAATTCTTAGGGACTCTTGTTATATGCGCTAACTTGCAGAGGAATGTTAAGATTAAAATATCCTTATGTTATAGCCTTCTAAGTTTTTCCTAACTTCCGGGTATGGTTGTTTAATGTTTCCTGAATCGTTACCATTTACTAGTTTACATTTAGTTATGGAATCATTAAAGAGTAAGATGGTTTGGAGCTCCTCGTGAAGTTTGATGGAAACGACACCCAAACAAATGGATACACAGCAAAGTGATATAACTTTGCCAACTCAATATATAAAAGAGTTAACGCTCTTAGTTAACTAGATGTTCCTTATTGTTCGTTATACCTTAATCTCTACCAATTTGTTATTGAAAAGAACATTTTCCCGACTTTAATGACTTAACTCATTTTTTATAGTGGCCAATTCTATAACATAACCCCCATATCAAAGAAACAATATATCTTGTCAAAAACAACATCCAAAAAAATTGGAACATCCATCTATAACATAACCCCCATATGGATTCCATCATATACAACCTCAATAAACAGTTAAACACAGATTACCATGTTCTAAAATAAATCTAAAACGAATTTACAAAAAAGTAACATAATGATCATATCGTCATAACGAAAAGCATTCAAATCATGTACCTTGTTGAACCATGGATTGTGAAGAATATCGACACCTTTCTTATTAAGAATCGTGGGTCTATGACATTCGATCGTAGTGAACGATCTTAAAGTTTTATGTCGTAAGCCTTTCATTAGATTTGACGAGAGCCGAGCTTGGAGATAGAAATTCGACATTATTGTTTAAAAATCAAAAGAAAAGAAAAACACGATTAGATTACAGAAAATTGCACCCCCTTTTGCCCTAGATGATGAATAATGAGGAAAATATATATCTACACTTTGAAAATGCTATTTTTGGTAGTTAAATTAGTTATGACGCCAATAGTTTCGCCCGCGCAATATATAGATTATCATTAACTACAAAATCACCCCTCAACTCTTGTCTAACTTTCATTTGTTAGAAACTATTTTTATCGTTTACTTTTGACTTATAACTTTATATATTTTGCTTCGTACTTTTGGGTTCGTAGTTTTATAATAAAAAAATTAAAAATAACAACTAAAAGAATGCCAAAATTCATATAAAGGGTACTCAATCTATTTATATAGTAGCATCTCATTTGTCTAAAGTGTTATTTCATGTTAGAAATTGAATTTTCCAATTTGCTTTTATCTCTAAAAATTATGTGAATCGCCTCTGATAGTTACTGTAGTATGGTACTCGCACTATTTTATGACCGTGAGAAGGGAAGATGTTACATGAAAATTATGTCTCTCGTTCTATATACATTTTTAAAAGAAGTCTCATTATAAGAGCACAGGGTATGCATAAGTCATAACCTGTGTTATAATATATGGCACCAGCCGCACCACCTGACCCTATGGCTTGACCACCACACCCCTCTTCAGTTATGTATGGTTCATACCATGTCCTATAACTTGAGTGATAGAGGGAGAGTGTTTTCGGCCAAATTTGTATCAACTGAGTTATAGGAGGAAAAATTAAGGTAGCAACACCTTTTGCTATAATACGAGCGTATGGCTACCCGACACCTTTTGCTCACTTATTTATGTTTAAGAGGTTCTGCAACTATCACCCGAAGTTGAATCCAAAATAAGTATAGTTTCATTTAGCATTTGAAATTAATACAAGAGCTATTAGAGGCCTCGGTGTAGTAACGCCGGCAACGGCGTCGGCCGGCGTTACTACACCGCTAAGCGGCGTTTCCCAACGGCGTTGGGTCCGGCCAACGCGCGTTGGGGTTGATTTAAAAAAAAAAAAAATTCATTTACGCCCCCTAAACGGCTATATATTAGTTTTAATTTTCCCCCTTATTTTTAAAAAGTTACCAAACACCCCCTAACGGCTAGTTTTATTAAAAAAAAAAAAATATATTACAAACAGCACTAATGCTTTATTTTTTAAACAAAAATATTTCATTTTCCCCCCTCACCCAACTCATTCTAAATCACTTCACTACCGTCTTATTATTTTCTCACAAAAAAAAATACATTTACAACAAAAAAACACTACAAAAACTCTTTCACAATGATAAATCGAACCGTTTTGATATCGATGAGGAACCGAGCATTCTAATCTACAAAAAGCTGTAGAGTATCACGAATGGTTTACAACAAGTAGCTCAACCCGATTGACTCCCGTACACCGCTCTTTTTTTATTTCTTTTTTTTTTTTTTTTTTTTTATCTTTTTTTTTTTCAATTTTTTTTTCACTTTTTTTTTTTTTTTTTATTCGTGACGTGAAGATGCGATAGACGTCTACTGTGCTGATAATTTTGATAGCTCATTGTAAGTATCGTTTATATATTTTCGGAGAAGATTTCGTATGAGCCGTAAACTTTTTCTAAAAATTGTCAATGCGTTTTCAGTTATACGGCTGATCCTCTCACAACATTTTCATTTCTTCAAAATCTCGACTTGATAGTACGGGCGGAATGAGTATTAGTGCTTCTTATGAAGAGCACAGCGCCATACGCCAAATGGCAATACGGCAGCACCACCCGATAGCGTTTGTTGAATATTATGCAAATGTGGGGAGCATACTGCACGAGATGCTCTAGTTTTCTTTAATATGTGCATCATTGAATTGTATATGCGAAGTATTTAAGAAGCAAACATTGAAGACGTTGTAAAAATACAACAAAAGCAATTACAATGTTCATTTCTTTTTTTTTTAATGTGTTTTCCCGGGAAATGCTGGACGTATTGATGGTATGCACTGGGAATGGAAAATTGTCCAGTGTCATGGAAGGTCAATACAGGTAGGGGTGATAAAAAAAATAGACCTACTATAATGCTTTTTTTGTGAAGCCTGTAGCTTCCGCAAGATCTGTGGATTGGCCTGGTATTTATGGGATGGCGGTTGCGATAACGGACATTAATGTTTTACGCTAATTCTTGTATTCGATGACCTGTTTAGATGATTAGCCTGTGGTTCCGTATGTGTAACGGAGTTCAGTATCGTAATGAGTATTACTTGGCTGATGGAATTTACCCTGAGTGGGCAAGTTTCGTCAAATCATTCACGGTTGCACTGATCTAAGCATTACGTACTTTAACAGCCGTCAAGAAAGTGCACGAAAAAGATGCGAACGTGCTTTTCGGGGTTCTCAAGGGACGTTGGGGGACTTATTCAACAAACGGCCCGTGCATACGATGTCAACACATTACCGGTAGAATCATGAATGTGGTATATAATGACAATGAACATGTTTTAGAAGATCAAAAATGTCGGTTGCTTGTTGGAAACATAGTAGTATTCTAATCCTGCAAGGTCACTGCAAACAGTGTGGATCGATCGATGTCAAACCCAACGTCGTAAAGCAAAAGAATTAAGAGACAAAGATACGCATATTAGTCTCCAACAAAACCTTATGAACCATATTTGGCGCGAAGTTGAAGAAGCATCGGAAGAAGATTAGTCGCCGGGGCGTATTTTTTTTTTTTTTTTTTAATTTCGGTATTTTTTTAATGTGTGTTTTTTTTTAGTATTGTAATGTGTATTTGAATTTTATGAATGAAATGGTTAGTTTGTTAAAAGAATGAAATAATTGTTTAGGGGGTTTTATGAAAATAAAGAGGTGAGTGGTGTTATTTGGTGTTATGATTAGGGGAGTGGTGTTGGTGTTGGTGTTGGTGTTATGCTGATGTGGCGCTGACGTGGCAGCAAAAACTTGGTGTTGCCAAGTTATGATACCTGATGCTCTTAGGCATCCAAGTTGCTATCAAAAAAATAAAAAATAAGCATCATAGTTGGCCTAAGTATATACCATATTTGATTTAATCTTTATATATAGAAATAGATCATGACATAAAATTAAAAAATATCATATCAAATGCAGTTTTCGAAGGGTTTATATGGCCGTTAAAGAAAAAAAGGATTATAAACGATTATGTTTTGCAAAATTACAATTGATTTATTTTGGATTTATATAATCATGTCTAACTAAGAAGGCAATTTAGTAATATGGTTTAAGGAGAGTTATTTTCTATACTATTAAATTTTTTTATGTATCAAAGTATTCATTCTTACTATTTACTTTAATGTTTTAAAAACTGGGTTTTTAATCGATCCAGTCGAGTCATTGAGTTACCGAGTTATCAGTTCGACCACCGAATCAACCCGGTTTTCCACAACATAAAAATAAAAAAATAATGATTAAAAAAACTATATATATATATATAAATCATGAAATATTCATATATTGAGCATAAAAACTATTTATTAACAAATATAACATGTAAAAATAAAATTACGTCGCAAATATATACAATTAACATGCTTTATTTGTAAAAAAACACAAAAAAACCAAAACCCGACCAGGTCTCGACAACCGGGTTGACCCGAATCACTCCGAACCCGACGGGTTTAACCGGGTTTCAAAAATATAAAACCCGGTTTAGTTTGACCTGGCCGGGTTGAACCGAGTTTCAAAACATTGATTTACTTATAAAGAAATTAATTGATGCGATTAAAGGAGCATTTTAATATTTTATTTATTTTTATAACTTAAATATCTCATGAGTCGTTAATCGTTATACAAAGCAAATTATATTGTCACGATCAACATTTAATTATCTTTTTATAGACGACACTTTGATATATTTTCGACAATTTTTTTTCTTTTTCTTCAAGTTTTTTTTGTTTTTTCTCGTTGTTGAAACTTGAATGAAGAAATCACATGTTATTAAACACTAATTTGAATATACTAATAAAATCACATGTGATATTGTGTTAAATTGTAACACCCCCAAATCTGGGTAGCAGCGGAATATAATGTATATCCGAGGGCGTTACTTCATAGATCAATAGCACAAGATATGAGAACGACCACTAAACGTGTCGTTTGAAAAAGATACATTGGATTAACAAAATACTTGTCTGTTACATAAGCTCATGGCAATGGATTCACAATAGGGACCATATGAAGTTATCTTGGAATGACTGGCTTATGTATCCCCTTTCGATCACGCGTAATGACAATGGTTAGAGCTGCTTTTGGTTTTTTCCTGAAGCTGGCGTTTAAGTTCGCTGGGTTGGCATACCTGTACGCCAAGGTTTTTTCGTTTGGCATTTTCGTCGGTTTTGAGGATGGTTCTTCTTTTCATCCTTCTCTCGGGACTTGTTTGGGGTTTCATCAAAATCCATCCCGAAGTGAAAACCGGTGGCTCGGCCTCCGGGATGGGGGGTTTTTCTTTTGCCGAAGTGAAAATCGATCCGTCGGCCTTCGTGTCAAAAGTTTTTTCATCCCTTTTGATTCCCTCGCAGTTAAAGTCTCGGGATTTTACCATTTTTTGATGTTATGTAATTCTTTTTGTTGACTCTATTGTACTTTAAGTTTCTAGCGTCTTGCTACTCTTTTTTATATATATTCCATCTTTGCCGTTCAAAAAAAAAAATAAGCTCATGGCTTCAATTTGTTCAACATTATAAATAAAGATTTCGGTTTATAACAATTGTCCTCAAAATGTAATAAGACCCCAAATCTTTGATATGACTCTTCAATTATTGACTTCCAATGTATCATTGCACCTCGTGCCTTATTGACCTGAGAAAACATGCTTAAAACGTCAACATAAAGTTGGTAAATTCATAGGTTTATGTAAATCAATAGTAGGACCGCAAGATTTTCAAATATATGATTAAGCAACAAATGCAAACATCATAAAAAGTAATTACGTTTTCCTAAGCTCATGACACTGAAGCTCGACATGTATGAATGCAATAAATTGCCAATAAATGCCCGTGAATGATGTTCTAACCCGCAACATTCCAATCCGACATGGTATACGTTTGTTGTCCGGCAACCCGGCACAGTGAGCGCTACTCACCCAGACGGGGATGTCAATCCTAAATAGATCTATTTATAACACTCGCGCTCATATCTAAGTGATTGACAGTTCATGATAAAGGGCTCAGTGAGTTATCGCTACTTAGGCAAACACGTGATCATAGTATAAAATGTACACTTGCGTCCAATTTGTAAAACAAAGCATGTTCTCACCCCAAAAATGTAAATCATTTAAATAATTGTAAAACATGAGGCTATGAACGCACCTTAGTAAATAGTCCTCTGGAAATGATAATATAGATCCAAGTATGAAATCACACCGTCAGATACCTAAGTAAATACGGCCAGTCTTAGTCTACAAGTTTAGGCTAAAGACTCAAGGTATAAACTACAATAATTTGTTAGTTTATATATACTGTTATCACTTGTGTGGTGGTGCACATATTTTACGTTTTTGAAATTACTTGATGGCTCTTGGGAATGTATTCGACTTCATACGCTCCAGTATATGTATAACCGTTAATAATTATCTATATTTATTAAATCGTAGGTTTACTTGTATATCGTCCGAATATAATTCGTCCGGTTCGCTAATGTTTATAAAATCACCTTTGTTTATAAAATCCCCTTAGGTTTTTCCATAATTACAAAACGGCCCCTAAGTTTAATAAATATATACTATTTATATTTTTAAACCATTAAGTTTCAAAGTTTACACATTTAGTCCTCCAACTTCCCAATAATTATACCTTTAGTGCTTATGTCCTCAAACAGTCCTTTAAGTTTCCAGAGTTGTCAAAACAGCCCTTGGAATTATAGGAAACAGTTTTTGACAGTTTTGACCCCTCTAGTTTGTAATTTACACTTTTAGTCCCTTATCTTTGCAAAAATCGCATTTTAAGTCCATTTAAGTTCTAACAAGTGGCAACAAGTTTTATTAAGCTCCTTTAAGCTACATAAATCAATTTGGCTTATTAATAAGCTCGGATGAGCTTATTGGGCTCGTTGGCCCAACAACCTTTACCGAATATTAGCAAAAGGTCCACTAGGGTTTCCCTATTGATTTCAACTTATTTTCTATATTCAATAAGCCCATTTGAGTTTGTTTAAGCTGTTCTTAAATGTGGGCTTATTCAATAAGTCGTTAAGCTCGCGAAT
The DNA here is from genome assembly GCA_026074375.1 of Tanacetum coccineum. Classification (NCBI taxonomy): domain Eukaryota; kingdom Viridiplantae; phylum Streptophyta; class Magnoliopsida; order Asterales; family Asteraceae; genus Tanacetum; species Tanacetum coccineum. The sequence goes on along the minus strand of BQNB010086434.1, from coordinate 2,881 downwards.
GGGCTTATTGGGCTCAATAGGAACTCGAATAGTGTTCCAAACGGTTTGGCTTGGTCCATTAGTTATTCCTAAGTCCATTGAGCCTATCAAAACCGTATAAGTTCACCAATAAGCTGTTTAAGCTTATTGTGAGCTTATTGGCTCGCGTTGAACTCGCAAATGGGCTAACAAGTCCATTATGGGTTCGGCTAGGTTCTCTAATTAGTATTACGGTCCATATATGTTTCAACTAAGTTGGTATGACTCTCAATAAGATCATAGAGCTTATAATTAAGTTGTGGCTCCCCAGGTGGGCTTATTGGGCCTGTTTTGCTTTGAACGTAGATAAAGGCCCAATAGGAGTTTTGCTCGAGCATGTATATCATATATAAGTTCACTAGATTTCTAGGTCAATCAATAAGCTCGAATGAGCTTTTTATTACGCCGTAGCTCTACTGTTGGGTTTGTTGGGCCGGTTGGGCCCGGGCCGTGTACACTTGAGTATTTTACAAGCCTATCGTGGCCCATTGCTTCTCCTAGCAACTTACATAATTATTCAAAAGGCCCTAGTGGAAAAAATGTCATGTATTTAGCTTATATACACGTCGTATCTTACATGCAAGTGTTTACAAATGTCGCATACGTATTCCCAAGCCATCGTGTATGGTTCACAACGAAAGTTTACGTGTTGTTTTCATTAAAATTGTGTATAAGGTATACGTATACATCGAGGTCCAAGTTTTTATATAAACAAAAGGTTTAAAGCCTTTGCTTGTTAATAATCCCATAGGTTACGCGTTTCCTCGCACACTTTCACCACACAAGTCGTTATACGTAATGGTATTGCGTATAACTCGCATGTTTCTTATTTAACATGCGTGAAATTACCCTAGTACATCATGTATATACATACGTGACGTATAATCTAGATAACAAGGAAAAACATGAATAATGCAATTACCATAGGTTCGAATGTGACTTACAAGTGGTCCTAGAGTTTTGTTCTCGAGCGTGTGTGCGAAATGAAGATACCCACGTATGAGACACGACCCAAAATAATAACCCAAGCTTCAAAGCTTAATGTATACTCAAACCCTAGCTCGTGTAAACCCGTGCGTGTGTTACAACTTCGTGTGGGACAAAGGGAAGGTGTTGGCTTGCGGTTTTATGACCCAACTCAAAGAGGATGTATGTGTTTAAGTGTTTGTGTTTGTAAGAGTGTAAAGTGGTAAGATTGTGTGAGTATTTATAGGCATAAACCTAGTCACATGTTCTTAGTCACACAAACAAACCAAACCGGCCTAGGGTAGTATTTTTTGCAAGTTTCTAGTTAACTACACATAGTTTTGTTAAACCACTAAGTACAAGTTTTAAATAGAGGATTTTGGTACAAGATTTGCTAAGATATTGGAAATCTTATGATTTTTGTGTGTGTGTTGTGTTTAACCATGGCATAGGCAAGAAAAGAGACCAAATGGGTTATTAACCATTGTGTAAATGTTAGCTAAGGGACCATTAGTACTAGTATTAGTTAGAGGGAGTTTGAACATGTACTTAAGGATCAAAAATGAAGATTTCTAGTGGGTTTGGTGCCTAATATTTGGCCATAGTGAAGATTTCATAAGAATTGATTTAATTTTTGTTTTTAAGGTTTCAAAGTGGGTATTGGTTTGAGACTAGGTAAGTCTAGGTATTTCCGGGGTGTGTCCGAATGTATTTTATCGCGAAGCGTAAACCTTTTACGTGACCAATAAAAAAATAAAACACAAAGTTAATGATTATTTTCTTAATAATTATTTACTACTTGGTTGATGTTAACCTTAATTTATTTGATGACCGTTTACATTAAATGATTATTTCTAGTCTACGCGATTTAGCTTCAAAGTTAATTTAAAGGTAAACGCGTATCGGACCAAAATAAATAGTGACGAATAATAGATGTCATAAAATGACCTAAAATTTAAGAAATGTTACAATAGGCTAGACGGGTAAATGGGCTCTTAAATGTAAGCTAACCGGTCACGTGTATCGGGCGAAAGCCCAAGTAATCCTGAGCCCGGCCCGTAGAAATACTAAAAGCATGCAAGCCTTTTAGTTTAGGTATAAATACACCTCACCAAGGAAGGTGAGGTGGTTGGTTCATTTGTAAACATTTTCATTTTTGCAAGTAATCCTCCTATTTTTCTCTAGTTTCTCTCTCTACCCTTTCTCTCTTTACAATTATCATCTCCTAGCTTAATTTCTTGTTCATAATATGAAGTGTAAGTAATTATTTAGATTCCTACAACAAGAACAGGTTTGCATAGGCTAAGTGTTAGTACTGCTAGTTTAAGTATTAGTATTGCTAGGCCTGTTTGTACTGCTAGGCCAAGTGTTAGTACTGTTAGGCCTGTTAGTACTACTAGGCCAAGTATTAGTACTGCTAGGCTTGTTTGTACTGCTAGGCCAAGTGTTAGTACTACTAGGCCTGTTTATGTTACCAGACCTATTTACCCAAGAATGGACAATGTAAGACCAAGAGGCTCATGTTCACCTATCAAGAGGTCTTACTACACAAAACCAACTTTTAGACCCAAATAATTAAAACAAGATGTTAAAACTTTTAGGGTTCAAAATATGACTATTGCTGGGACAAGAGCAGTAGTTAATACTGGTAAGGGTAAGCTGAATACTAACCTTAAAAGGTCAAGATGGTTTTGGAGACCTAAGGTAAATTACTTGGATCATGTGTCCAAAGACAGTGGATCATTCATGCTCAAGAAGGTTGAGTATCTTGACCCAAAAGGGATTTCTAAGTTTGTAATGGCTTGGATCCATAAGAGATACTAATTCTCTTACTTTCTGTGCAGGGCAATCCAGAGATCTTGTTACAGGATCATGCAGTGGTGGATAGTGGTTGCTC
>BQNB010086433.1:1938-28190 GCA_026074375.1 Tanacetum coccineum | reverse complement strand
GACCTGAATGATAAGAACATCATATGATAGAGTCATATGGTCCTTTGTAGTAGCCGAAGGTCTCCTCTGTAAGGTCTTCTACCAACAAACATTTCAAGACTTCGCATCAACCTCCTGTCTTTTAGTTTCTTGTCAATGGCTTTAATCATCACCCGGGCTCTCTTCTTGTCTTAATTAGACCACTTTCTCTTCGGCAAATACTCCATTTGAATCCCAGTAGCAATATCATTAAGACTGGTGCGAACATGGTTGAGTGTGCCGTCGCTGAACTTGTGAAGTTCATCGGTACGCATCAAACAATTTTGGTTCATGTCATCTTGATAGATAATGCTTTGGATATCACGGTAAGCAGTGTATGGAGTCTTTTTACTGATGTCTTAACGGTATGTGTCAGGTTTGGTGAGGTTTATCTTCTTCTGATAGCTTTTAACTGCCAGTTGTAGATCCTCCACACGTTCTTGAATTACAATGCGTCTTGTGTACATTCTCAAAGCCACATTAAGTGCAAACCGTTCATCCACATTGAGATTCGTCAGCTTTCCCTGAACAAGAAGAAGTAACATATCTTCAATATCTTTACGATGAAGACTTTTGAAGTCGCCTTCTCGAAACTTGTAGAGCTTATCATCTTGTCTTCGAATTGTGATCTCTTCTAAATATTTGTAACCAAAGAATTCCATGATCTTAAGACTAGAAACAATAATAATCCTGTGTTTTGAATAGACGTCTTTCGAAGTTTCCATGTTGGTAGCATATTCATAGAATCTCTGACGTTTTGGTCCCCAGTGATATGTTCCCCAATAGGCGTGTTTGTCATAGACGACTTGTGCCTCACTCCATGTACTTCTAGGAATCTTGTCTTCAATCCATTGAATATGATCGTAATCAGCAGCCTTTGTCTTGGTAATTGAAGTTGTGTATTTGCGACTTGAGCTTCCTCCTTTTAGATATTCGAGATCATTGTTTATGAAGTGATCATATGGGATGATTAGACGACCTCGTGCATCCAGAATTAAAGGAAGTGGCTTGCTAAGATCATGGGGATACGGTCTTCCTTCAGGATTATGCCAATCTAACTGATCATTGGTAGCTTTGAATACTTCTTCCAGATGGTATTCTAACTCCACAACACTCTTGCACGTGCCTTTAATGAGATCATATGTTGGACCGGTCAACAGATCTTGAGTTAGATGTTGAATGTTGAGCCGATTCATTATAAAAGCAGAGAAATCGATGGGAGTAGCCAGAAACTCATTTCATTAAAAGAGGATGTTTATGCTTAAAGCTTGTGGTGCCTACTTAGTCATACTACTGTTGAGGAGGTCGGACATCAACCATCTTTGTTTAGTTTCCATTCACGTTTAGGAGTTCAAGAGCCAGAATGGATTCGACCACACTGTCGTTCTAGTCTCACCTCCGGGCGGTTGATGGGGAGGGAGTGAATTGAAGATTAATTCGATCAACTATTCAAGGGTCGAGTCTAACTCGAAGATCGCCCAAGGTCATGTTATCACTAATTGAGGGTTCGAGAAGAAGAACAACTCGAAGACTGCCGATTCAGAACTCGGAAATGGAACCATTATGAATTTCCAAGATTATGCTGTAAGGTTTGGCCACGACTTGCTGTGTTTATGGGATTTTGGGGGGGGGGGGGGGGGTGGGGGGGGGCCATGAACCAGACGGTGTTGGGCAAACCTTAATCTGACAAATGTCGTGAATTGGTCTGTATAGAGAACAACAAGTGGTTCCCCCTTCCCCCCCCCAGCGGGCTCAAAATGCACACAGGATAAACCCCTACCCAGCAAAGAGCACGAAGGAGCATCTGAAGATAAAATTTGAGTTGTTAGAAGAAAGAGTGAGTTTAATTCAAAATTTTCCAAGTGTGAATTTTGGATTCTCAAGGTACAGTTCCTTCTGCACAGTGATAGATAATAAAGGCATTCATGTGGATCCAGCCAAGATCGAATCCGTTAAAAATTGGGCATCTCCTAAGACACCAACGGAGATTCGTTAGTTTTTAGGTCTTGCTGGGTATTATCGACGATTCATTGAAGGGTTTTCAAAGATCTCCAAACCAATGACCAAGCTTCAACTCAAAAGAAGGATCAAGTTTGAGTGGGGTGGACAACAAGAAGCAGTGTTCCAATTATTGACGCAGAAGTTGTGTAGGCGCCAATTCTGGCATTAACCCGAAGAAGTGAAATTTTTATCGGTAATACATGGTCGATGCTATCGATCAGATGGTATGGGGCTGTGTATTGATAGCAAAGGGAAAAGGTTATTTCTTATGCATCACGCCAGTTAAAGATCCATGAGAAGAACTATACTACTCATTATCTGTGAACTTGGAGCAATAGTGTTCGCTCCAGAAGAATATTGAAGCACTATCTGTATGGTAACCAAGTGTACGGGTTCACTGATCATAAGTAGTTTACATCATATTCATAATCAGAAGGAATTAAACATAGAACAACCCGATGGTATAGAGTTGCTTAGTGAATACGATTGCGATATTCGTTATCCACCCAGGGAAAGGCAAATGTCGTTGCTGATGCTTTGAGCAATAAAGAACGGGAACCACCGTAAGAGTTCCGAGCGTTTAGTCATGACTATAAGCTTGGACTTCCTAAGCAAATCTTGAATGCTCAGACTAGAAGCACGGAAACCAGAGAACAATCAAGAATGCGATGTTGGAGATATGCTTAATGAAAATGCTAAATTTCTAGAGGCACTTAAACGGAAAAGTTGGAACCTCGTACGAAGGAACCCTATGCCTCCAATGGCAGGAGTTGGTTACCCTGTTATGACGATTTGCGGACATGTGACATGCCACGAGTCCTACAAATCAAAATATTATTAATCCGATCCAAGGTTTCCGAGAAAATGTATCAAGACTAAAGAACTATATTGTGGCCCCAATATGAAAGCTGATATCGGCCACCCATATGTTAGCAAGTGCTACCTGTGCGAAGGTCAAGGCCGACAACAGAGACAATCGGGTTTGTTGGTACAACACGAGATACCCTCAATGGAATTGGGGACAATATCACGATGGATTTTACACAAAGCTTCCTAAGTTCATCACAAAGGGTAAGCCACAATTTTGGGTAATCGTTGACCGGTCTTACAAAGTCCGCAATCTTTATACCCATAAAAGAAACTGACCCTCTGGAGAAACTAGCGAGAATGTACCTGAAAGAAGTAGTAACAAGGCATAGAATAACCGGTCTCAGATTATTTTGTGATCGTGACCCTAGGTTCGCAACAAATTTTCTGGAGGTCCTCAGAGGAAGCTTTTGGTACAAGTTTTCAGATAAGAGTACGGACATATCACATCCGCAAACCCTGACGTACAAAGCGAGAGAACCATACAAACCTCGAAGATATGCCTTCGATCTTGTGTGATCGACTTTTGGAAAATGGTTGGTTTAAACAGTTGCCAATAGTCCCTAGTTTTCATACCAAAAACAGATATCGATGGCTAGGAATAAGCTTGCACCCTTTGGGCACTTAACGGTAGAAAAATGTCGTTTCGCCCTATTTTGTGGCTGAGGTTGATAGAAGTTTTAACTGCACCGGCTCCAGAAGATAGTACAAGAGACAATCGAAAAATCATCAAGTTAATGCAAAAGGAATTCAAGCCGCTCATGATAGGCAAAAGAGCTAGGTTGATTTGAAGCGTAAGCCGATGGAGTTTGAGGTTGGAGATAAAGTGATGCTCATGGTTTCGCCTTGGAAAGGGGTTGTACGTTTTGGCAAATGAGGGAAATTAAATCCCAGGTTTGTTGACAATTTCAAAGGTAATAAAAAGGGTTAGAGATGACGTTGCATACAAACCCAGAGCTTCCGAGGAGCTGAGGCAGATTTCTCATACATTACATTTTCACGTAGTCCAACTTAAAGAAGTGTCATGCTGACGAAACCCTAGCCGATCCGTTTAGAACGGACTTCATTTATGATGACAAGCTTTCATTGTCGAGGACCCTATAGAGAACACAGATCGTGAAAGTTAAACGGGTGAAGCGAAGCCGTTATCCTATTAGTCAAGGTTCATGGAACTCCAAGAGAGTTCCAGAAGTTATACATTTGAAACTCGCAGATCAATTTCAGGAAGAAATACCACAATATATATCTCAAAAGACCAGGCCGATCATCAAGTCTGCGTCTAAGCCTTTGAGGACAAGGACTCAGCTAACCCGGGGTAGACTATAACACCTTGTATTTTTAGGACAATTGTAATGACTAATAAAGTCACCATAATATTTTGTGTATGTATATACCCGTTTGTTTTTAATGGAAATCGTTACGTTAAATCGCGTAAGCTAAAAATGATCATTCAATGTAAACGGGCATTAAACAATTAAATGTTTAGCAACAAACAAGTGTTATAATGATTATTATGAGGATAATTAATATACTTTGGTTCTATCTTATTTTTATTGGCTACGTAAAATGCTTACGTTTCACGATAAAACGCGTTTCGGCATTCCCGAAGCAAACACAAAACCTACGTAACGCTTAAACAATACCCACGATTATACCAAAACTCAAAATAATCTATATAAACATCACATATATGTTATATGTGGCCGTATTTTTGAAGAATAGAACCAAGGAGCACCAAGTTTGGTGACTAAGGGCCCTAAAAAACTAGAATTACATAAGATCATTAGGAACCAACTCTTACACCATGAACCACTTGGGCAAATTAAGACCTTAGTGCAAGGGTTAGAAAAAAAGTGACATGGTAGGTTAAAAAGTATTTTCAACTATAAATAGCATGCATGCACTCTTGTTTTCATAAACACTTAACAAAAATCACAAAAACTCTTCTCTTGTCTCCTTAATAGCTCACGGCTCAAAACCCTCCCCAAACTAAATCCATTTCTTGATTTTCTATCATTATACAAGCATACACACATCATATCTAAGGTATTCAAAGAATGGTTACAAGGGTTGGTTTAAGCTTTGAAAGGTTTAACAAGTTATTGCAAGATAGTTTTCAAAACCTAATCTAGGGTTTTATAGAGCTTGTACGCTTTGGTTTTGAAGTCAAAACACGGGTTTAGCACTTATTCCATCTCATACATCATTCCTAAGTCTTCCTATTCTATTATACTTTTATTTATTATGATTTATGTGTTATATGTTAACTTTATGGCAAATCACCCTAAGGACTTTTAATATGTAAAATGATTTTCACTATGTTTATGAATTTATGCACTAATTCCTTATGTCATATGTATATTTATCTGGAAAATGAATGTAAAAGTATGTTACATAGGTTTAAGTTATAAACATGTTTTAGGTAATAATTAAGGGTTTTATAAGGTTACTTAATTATTCACATGTGAAAGTAATGGAAAGTAAAAATTGTTAAACTTGTTTTACAATGAATTAATTAAGACTAATGGATGATCTTGGACTTACTATAAGTATCACATAGGTTGTACATATAGTTATTAGGGTTTTATAATAAACTACTAGTTGAAAAATACACAAAATAAGCTTTTTATAAAAAGTATACACTTGGATAATAAAGGGGTGTATAAATTCGACACTTAGACAGTAGGTTTTGACATTATATAACAATAATACGCCTTCATTGATGATTCCAAATGATAAGAAACTCGAAAAAAACCGATTTATAATAACGCAAAAAGATAACGTTAATTACGAGTTAACGACTATAAATGACTTTTATAAAACTATTTTATATTATAAAAGTTACCTATTCATTATAGAACACTAAATTTTTAAAACATCTAAAATAAGATATAACTTTTAATTACGATGATCGTACTCGAAAGAAATCGTAAAAACAGAACTAAAACGAATTAAACTACGACGTTTACGATAATTAAAGTTTATAAAGAGTTAATTTTTTAAACTAGCTATGAAACGAAAAAACAACTATTCATCATGGATTACCTTTTAAAATACAATATCATCTTATAAGAACAAAGACGTACTCGAAGGAATCACTAAAATCGGGATTAAAACGAATAAGTTATTACGATTACAAGTTTACGCTAATTAAAACTAAAAACGACAAACTAGCTGTTGTGAACAGTAAAATTACTATTCAATCTACCAGAATCTTAAAAACGTAATATTTTGATCACATCGTCATACTAATACGAAGACGTGACGAAAGAAACGCGAGCAACGGGCTTAAAACGACCAAATTAGGTCATTTTTACGAAAAGTATATTTATAAACGTTATCACTTTATAAATATTATTTTACTAAAACAACGAAATAGTCCGGTGGATTATGTCTATAAGAATAATTGAGTGTTTATCAAAGTGTATTCTAATAATTCTAGGGAGTTGCAAAAAGAGGGCCCTCATCGATGGCGTAACGCGAGTTTGTTGGATACGATTTAAAGTGTCCTAACTCCCTCGTAACGTCATGTCATGACCTCTTTAATTATGATAGCCCCGAACGATAGTACGCATGTAACAACTATTAAGATTATATCAATGTTATTAATTAAAGAGTACTCATCGGTGACTTTATACGACCTTAATTTACATAGGTTGCATCTAAACATTTTGTGCGTGACGTTTTATCTGAGATTATTTGGACTATCTGTACTCAAGGTGAGTTCATAGCCCCACTTTTACAGTTTTTACCGATTTACTATTATTTGGGGTGAGAACATGCTTTGTTTTATAAATTGGACGCAAGTGTTTAAAGTATATTGATTATGTGTTTGCCTAAGTAGCGATAACCCTCCCTGAGTGAGCCCATGTAACATGGAACTATCAATTGCATAAATGTAGTTGATAATTGCATTGAAGTGAGCCGAATGTTTATAAATATAGATCTATTGGGATTAACCTCCCCGTTTGGGTGATTAGCTATCACCGGGAACGAACGTTGACCATGTCGGAGTTTTATAAAAACCGAATATTTCGGTTCGGTTTCGGTTTTAGCCAAAAACCGATCCAAACCGAACCGTGCACACCCCTAATTTGCGGAGCTAATATAATTTTAAATGACGTGTTCAAAAATAAAACCTGGTGGTGTTTACAGAAGAAGACTTTGAGGGATAGGTATGGTGAATAGGAGGTGGTCGCCACTCCTACGTGACACCTCCTCACCACTCGCCACTTTCTCGCCACCATACCGACCCCCTTCGCCACCTCTCGCCGTTAGGGCCTTCACCGTGGAAGTGAGGAAGAAAAGACAAAATACTTTTGAAACATAATCGTTGCTCTTCAATTAATATGCAACAGATACATATTTAAAACCAATTAATTTTTTTTAAATTATACCCACTTTTCACTATAAATAACATATCATTTTAACATCTCAACACACATTTCTCTACCAAAAACATATTAATTTTAATATCTTAACTCACAAAAAAATGTCTCAAGATCCATGCAACGGTTTATACTAATCTTCTCAACAGTAACCCACAACAATACTTGTCTCCTCCGAATCCCTTGAATCCGTCTACCCCATCGTCACAAAACTCAAATTCTTTCTCGCAACCGTATCCTGCGTTTGGAACGCAAATGACACCCGAACAAGTTTATCAACAACAACTTGGGTATCATCAAAACCAACAACATCTCGGCTTCCAAAATTTCCAAAATCCAAGAAATACACAATCGTAATATTTTCAATCACAATCATCACAACCACAATATTTTCAATCACGATCATCACAACCACAATATTTTCAATTACAATCATAACAACCATAATTCTTTGACTCACAACCATCACAACAACAATTCAAAGTACCACAAGCCCAAGACCCCCGTGTTGCAAAGCGTAAAGGAAAAAAAGTGTCGAAAAACAACCCATGGTGAATTTGGACGCGGACGACGAGGATGACGTAAAAGAACAGACACTAACGAATACCTATTGGACACGCGACGAAGAAATCTTACTAACCGAGACTTGGGTCGAAGTTTCCCAGAACGTCAATATCGGAAATGACCGAACCGACGAAGCGTTTTGGAACCAGATTATGGAAGATTTCAACACGGCTACAAAAAGTGTTCCTCGTACCAAAAATATGATGATGGGAAAATGGAGCAGGATTACCAGTGATTGCCAAAAGTTCAACGCTATTTACAAACATTTAACACGTAAAAGCGAGGAAATGAGGCTGATCATATCGAGAATGCAAAGAACACTTTTATGAAACGCTATGGTAATAGAAAGTTTGCTTATGTTCACGCATGGAATGTTTTGAAATCATACCCCAAATAGGACTCGGCGGAGACGATTGATGAAGATAATCTCGCCGAGCTATTTGGCCCTGATCCGAGACCTCGTCCCACTGGAAAACCTTGACCCGCGAAAAAAGCAAAATCGGTGGACACGTCAAGCGCTGGGGGTAGCACCGGGGGGAGTCAATCGGAGTCTTTAACGGGGGTTTTATCTCAGGATTATAGACGCAAATGTGAAGCAACCAAAGTCGCGTACGAGGCGAAGAGAAAGAAAGAACTAGGGTTCCTGAAGTGTAGAGAGTTGGAGTTTCTCCTGATTGATTCTGAGTCTTTGCCGCCACAGAAAGCCGCTTAAATCCGAAGGAAACAACAAGAAATAACGAACAAATATCCAAACGCTTAATTTTTCTTTCCGTGTCGTATGTTTTTTATTTTCTGTATCAATTCTTATGTTTGGTATTTTTTTTATGTTTCGTATGTTTTTTTTAAGAGTTAATTACATGGTTCGTCCCTGTGGTTTAAGCCAAATCCCTGATCTCGTCTCTATTTTTTTTGCATGATTCGTCTCTATCTCGAAACTATGTAGCACCGTTCGTCCCTATCTCATGTTTTTGGCGTAAAACTATGTAACACCATTCGTCCCTATCTCTTGAGATAGGGACGAACGGTGTTACATAGTTTCGAGATAGGGACGATTCATGCAAAAAAAAGAAATAGGGACGAGATCAGGGATTTGGCCTAAACCACATGGACGAACCATGTAATTAACTCTTTTTTTAATGTTTCGTATGTTTTTTTGTTTCATATTGTAATTTAATTTTAATAAAAATAAATTTAGTTTGTGTGAAAAATTGAAAAGAAAATAAAATTGTGGGTGGGTGGGGCCAAAATGAGGAGGTTGATGGTATGTTATGAGTGAATGTGTATTTTGAAGTGGGAGTGTTAAGATGACGTGGCATCCGGTGGGACCCAAATGAGGAGCTTGAGCTCTTCACCATACATATCCCTCTTAAGGGTGTTTCTTTTTTTTTCCTGTTTGGAAATAACTTCTTTTTTGATTAAGAATGTTATTTGGAGATAAAACCATTTGAAAAAAAATCCTGTTTCTTTTTTATACTAAAAGATCATTATGAAAAACTTAAATGTCTATTTTACCCTTGTCAATAAAATCAATCTCTACTTTTTGTTTTATAACCGTGCCAAAATAAATAACATAAACTCAAATAATTGAACCGGTTAAATTTAATCTCGTAGTCTCGTATTTTAAAGAACATACATGAAATTTTTTCTTAAACGGTGAAAAGAAGAAACATCTCAACAAATATATCTCTTGTAATCATATCAATTTCAACCAAACATATGCTCTTCGTGTAACAATACATAATCAAGAAGAAACAAATTAAATTTTGATTACTACAAACTTTAAAAAACACAAGATGGACAATACAAAGATCCATTCATATAAACTGATATGCTTTTGGGACCATCTATAATAAATTATTTAAGGGAAAAAAACCTAAATTTATTGTAAATTTATCACATACAAAGATGAAGTGATGATGCCGAAACTAAGAAAATATGTTAGGCGTAGAGCTGGTGAGTAAATCGGCAGATAGGAGTGGAGTTGACATTTACAGTGGAGTTTTCTTGTCATGACTCATGAGAGGTAAGTGCGGAAGAGAAAACAAATGGGATAGAGGAAGAGAGAGAGAGAGAGAGAATGAAAGAAAAAGGTGAGGGTAATTGTGTCTAAACAACATCCTAAATAGAAACAACCTCAATTTTAGCCCTCTTTCACATTTAGGATTTCATTTTGTATTAAGTGAAAAAGAAACAAGTTTTTTGTTACTTGGATTAAGAAATTTATCCATCTAGGATATTAAGCAAAAAAGAAACATCCTTAGGGGTTCTTAGAGGTTTATGGACTTAGGGGGTTCTTTATCCATCGAAGGTTCGCGAGAACCTGATAACGCTCCAAATATACATAAAATATACCTCGAAAATGTGTGAAATATATATATTAACGCATGAAATATTGCATATTTAGTTTCTTGTTGGTATAATAATTGTTTTAGGACCAAGAATGACGAAAATGCCTAAAAGCGCAATGATACTCCGTTAAATACACTAACGGTCGTCAATAGAAGAATCTACAAGTGAAAATTTAATGAAAAAAGCAAAAGTGCGACGCACTTCCATCAAGTGTGGCGTACTTAGAAGCGGGTTAATGAAATTTAATGATAAGGCAAAGTGCGGCACACAAATTACTTTGTGCGGCGTACTTCGACCTACAGTTAATCCAAAATCATAATGATTGCAATGATTGTGCAACCCTTGATTTGCTCAATTCCCACAACTGATGCCCCAACCTTAGCTACAAAAGGAGTACGAATTTGGAGGTTCTAACACATCTCATTCCATCCCCTTCTCATCTCAATCATCTTATTTCTCATCTAAAGAAACATCTCTAAGTTAAAAGGAAGTTGTGGGAAAGGGTGAAGTGTTCTTAGGATATTCATCATTTCCAGGTTATAATCACATAAGAAGTTAGAATTCAGGCCAAAGAAGGTTGTAGAAGAGTTATATTCAGGGTTACTATAGTTTCATTCAAAAGAAGTTCTTGTAAGGAAACCATATAATTTGCTTGTGGAATCAGTATAAACACGTTTATCCTTTTGAATATAATGTTTTCTGAATCTATTATGCTTGTTATGTGTTTTGTTTTCATAATTATGAAGTAGTCTATCTTGTTTGTTTGGGAATCATGAGGGTATTATGGATCAAACTTAGACAAACTAATGATTTTTGGAATTAACAAACATGAACTTGATGTTTTTATACTTGGATCTTTAATCATCATTTGATTACCACTTACTCCGGTTATAGGTCAAAAGACTCCGACTTCGTGCTTGATTTCTAGTTGTTTGTCTATGAACAACTCGGTATTAGCCTTGTAAGGATTGGCTAATTAAATGATCATTAACCCAAGAATAAAAAGGTTTAATGCTCGACCTCATGTCTAACGAACTTGGTTAAGCAAGTTTATATTTATTATTTCCAAAACGCGAATCGAACTTAAAGCATTTTTCATAATTAAAAGTAAAGGCCGAAAGGATTTTTAATTATGAGAGATAGACAATACTTTAAGTAAACTACCCGTTTCTTCAATCGATTATGCTTAAATTCATGAACTCGTTATCTTCCCAAGTTTATTCTTATTTACTCTCGTCTCCCAAATAAACATTGTTTTATCTTGAATTATATCTCACCCTTATCTTTAGATCGTGACAGTCTATAAGATAACTTTTTGTAAAACGTCCTGACTTTTCTTAGAATTACCAATCCCGTAGAACGACCTGGTCTTACCTAAAAATATTATACTACATACGTTGGTTATACTTTTACCCGTGTGTTTCCATATAATAAATTGGTATTTTTAGTCTTATAAATTTAAAGCTTTTCAAACACATCAAAAGTTTTTGGCGCTGCTGCCGGGGATTGAAATCATTCTTAGTTAAGTCATTGCTGTTTTACAAACCCAAATTATCAAAATCGCCGTACAGTTTTCTGGCAAACTGACCCAAAAATCCATTTTCTTCAGAAAGTGCGCCGCACAATCCTTTTGTGCGACGATTTTCCTGCATTTCCAGAAAGTATGACGTACTTTTACCAAGTACGCCGCACTTCCTGCAATTTTTCACAAACAGAATCAGAAACCAAATTTAAAACAAAAACCCTTTTCAAATTATAATCTCAACACTAAAACATGTGGATCTTTTTTCTTATGTGCTTATTTGTTGAATTCTTGTATTCACGTAATTTATATTCTAAAATGAAAAAATTAAAAAAATATTGCTTTATGTCTTGCTTGTTTAAACCTCTGAATGCTTATGTGTTTATCCTATTTGCTAATTGCTACTTGTTTAATTATGCTTATTTAAATAATGAAAATGAAAATTTAAAAGAAATCAAAACCAAG
Source organism: Tanacetum coccineum (assembly GCA_026074375.1). NCBI lineage: Eukaryota > Viridiplantae > Streptophyta > Magnoliopsida > Asterales > Asteraceae > Tanacetum > Tanacetum coccineum. Next base: position 16,016 of record BQNB010086433.1, on the reverse strand, counting down.
TCTTATTTTCTTAATAATTATTATATAATTATAAATGTATTTAAATATCTGTTATATGATGGTTTTAGTATATTTATTAAAATTAATGACAAAAATAATTACAAAGTTTTAGAAATAAAACGTTTTAAAAAGTTTGTAACTGAAAATCATATAAGTACGACGTACTTACTTCTAAGTACGCCGATTTTCCTGGAAAAACATAAAAATTTTGAAAAATCTCAGGAAGTACGCCGCACTTTCTTTAAAGTGCGACACACTTTACTGCCTGGACAATCAAAGAATACTTATATCTTAGTTTTCCTAGATAAATTGCTCCGTTTATTAATTGCTATCTGCTTATTAATATTATGTAAGTGTAGAAAAGTATTATTACTTGTTTTAACTAACCCATTAATAGTTGTTCTATTGTTGTGTTGTTCTATAAAAGTTATGGATCCAAATTCGAGTGTTGAAAAAACTTTCCTAGGAGAGAATATCATTGATTTATCAAGTGAAAAAACTAAAGGACATGGAGACTGGAATTCTCCCGAATTTCAGGATACGGCTAACAGTGAAGGAAAAAAGGAATTAAAGGCACTCATTTTTCATAAAATGGAGACCGAGGAGATTAGCGACAGATATGTGGCACCATGTTTCGTCAATGGATTAGAAGCATATGACGATGTAATTAATCTAGGAAAAGAAGAAAACATGATCTCAAATGAATTTGCTGTGAAATTGTGTTTGGATCATGAGGTGAAATATGGACACAAAGTAGTTAAAAAGGAGTTAATCATAGCATTAAGAGGAGAAATTTACTTTGTAAAGGTTATAATCAACCCAAAAGAGGACGATGTCGAACCAGGGGTGGTTCTTGGAAGGTCTTTCATGCGTCTAACCAAAGGAATTACTGACTTTGGAAATGAGACTATTACAATATATCAAGAGCTCGATCATTTTCTGGATTGCTCTGGAGAAACAAAAAAGATTGATGATGAATGGGATCTCTTGTTGGATGATCTTGACTTTGAGGATATTCTAGAAATTGAAGGAGTTGATGTTCCGCCATTCGTGTGTAAAATAGGAAAGAACAGTAGAAACAAGAGAAAACAACTAGAAATACCAAATGATCTATTCTGATATTGGACCATCGTTGTCTACTAAAAAACTATTAATTCAGACTGAAGCTGCAAGAGAGGCACTAGCTATTGATATTTGCAAATGATTTGCTATACTAGAGGAGGAAAGACCAGTGATTAAAACTATGGCATATAGTGACAAGTATAAAAAGTTACTTGATGAGATTTGTTTAGATAAGATGAAACTAGATGGAAAGATGACAAAAGAGGAAGAAGAGGCTATAATCAAGGTCAAAGGAAAGGCAAGAAGGAGGATCCTAGAGATTTTGTTATCCCGATCTGACTGGAAGCTAAGATTAACATGTAATATCCGTCTATTTTGAGGTCAGTAACCGAAAGCAAACGTATGATATTAGACTCTCTTAATTATTTATGGAGCCACTTTTATGTGGTCGCATGACTCTTAGCATTGAACGCTTGTTTTTGGTGCAACTCGAGTTTCGAGTCAATGTTTATCCCGAGCTTTAAATTCTATTTTCTAAATTTATAGAATTTTTTTATATATTATTTTCAGTCGATTTAGTAAAAATTTCCGTTTTAATTATTCGCGAGTCGAGCTTGGGTTAATTATTCGTTTTAACGATCGAGAAATCAACATCTCCATATTTTTAGCTTCGAGAGCTTAATTATTTTATTTTAGTAATTTTTCGACTTTTATACGCGTTTGGCCAAAACCGCGTCAAAATCATGTTTTTATAATTTATAGCGAGTTAATTAGACAATTGGGCCGAGAACTATGCAATGCCAAGCTTAAAAAAACATAAAATTAACATAACATACAAACCAAACACTTCCCTTGTTGACTCCAACAATAAGCTAAACCAAACACCCACTTACTACCCTTTTACTCCAACAAAACCATAAACCAAACACCCCCTTAGAAGTTATTAGGCATGTTTGAACAACTATAAAAGGATTTGACCCTTCTTTAAAACACATAGAAAAGATTTACAAAAAAAAATTGCCTGGCTTCCTCCTTTCTCCCTGGTTCGAACGACCCAACACCAAAACACCATCATCATCACTAAAAATCCAATTAATCACTCTCATTCACTCTCAAATCATTCCTACATAAAACCCCATCACTCTTTTCAATTAAAATCCATCATGCATAAGATTTCCTCAAGTTCTTGATTTTCTTGATTTTTAATTTTGAAGGGTTTTGATCTAATTGGGTGTAAGAAGATCATCAAGGGTTGTTTGTTAAGTGTTTTAAACAAGTTTGGTGTTACAAAATCAAAGTTTGGGATCATTGTTCTTGTTTGTGGGGTTCGGCCAAACATCAAAAACCATAAGGGTTTAGTGTTGTTTGATTTCCTTTGAATTCATTGTAAGCGAGCGTTATTATTTTTTTTTATTTATTTTTCATGTTATTCAATGTATGTACATGCATGTCATATTAATTTGTAATTGGGAATCCATTGATTATAATGCTTGTGTGTTTTGAGCTTGGATATGTTGAGGTGATCTAGTATGGGGATTAGTTAGTTTTAGGATTTGCGAAACTTGTATTAGAGTTGTAAGGGATTGAAAGATTCCATAGATTAGGGCAGAAGTTTAGGCTTAAAATCGGCTGATTTAATGTGTGGTAAACTGAGATTTTAGCTGAATTGGAACTTGTAGTGGGTCGTTCTAATGATCTTTTTTTGGTATAAATTAGTGCTTCTAACTCTTAAACGAAAAGAAAAAGTTATGGCCACGATCGATTTTTAACTTAGGAATCCGTTCCGGCAAATTTTCAGAAATGGCAGTTTTTCATATCTAGGAATTTGGGTTGTCAACGTTCGGATCGTCATACGCTGGTCGTTTCAAAATCTTTTCTAGGTTTTCAGGACCCTAAAGTTATCTACTTCGAGTCTACTTTCCAACGAACTAGGCCTCGTTGATTTTCATGGTGTAAAAGTTAGTCAAAACCTTGTACAATGCTTTAAGTGCTAAAACTGTGTTGGCTGTCCAGAATTTCATTTGTAAAGATGTTGTGTGCACGGGAGGGTCTTCAAAACTTAATATTTTTGGACGAAATTTAATCTGGAGATTGTACATGATGTGTGTGACCATACTTTATTTTTTTTAGATTTTTTGAAAATGTTTAAGGGTTCCTGTTGTTGCCTCGAACTTTGATAACTTTCTGCAGGCCTGTTTTAAACTAGTTATAGTGTGCTAGTATTTGAAAGGTAAAACTTGCTTAGAAATCTTTGGGGAAAAAAATAGTAGTAAGTCAATATTCATAGGAACCTAGAGATGGAGTATAAGCAAGTTTTGAGGTTGTTTGGCAAGTCGTTAAGCGATAACTAGTTGATAGTAAAACGGCGTAATTTTTCAGAAAATGGTAACATGGAAAATAAAAAAGCGAAGTGTGTCTCATGGTTTCTAATTTGTAGAATTGACATGCATATAACGGTAATTACAATGAGTTTCATATTTTACATAATTAATTTTATAATATATTATTATATTTAATACGTCACGGTTGAGATTTGTCATCGCCGCTTTTCTTCGTTACTTTCATCTTGGTATCTTCATTTTGGTGAGTTTCTCACATCCCCCGTTTCTTACATGTTTTAAATGTTTTAGGGTGAGGCATTGTCTTTTATCGTTTTTTATACTCTTACTTTGATGTATGGAATCTTTTGAGCACATTTGAACTTGAAAAATTATTCTTGAACGTTTATGATATTTGTTTTGGAACTTGTTGAATTTTGAAGGGGTTGAATTAGAACCTTGATTCTATTATGTATGTTTGTTGTATGCTTGGAACCCGCAATACTTTGTAACTCATTTTCCCACTCAAACGAGGATTGAGTCGTTAGTACTTATGGATAGCGCTATTAGGAGAGTATGCACCCTCCTCACTTTCCACGCACAAGGGTTCATATTACTACATTGTTTGTTGGCCATCACTATACTATTAGAACTTGATTGGATGTTTGGGAACGGTTTTCGTGGATATGTTTAAGTAGTGCCAATGCATAATCACTATAGCATACATATACATTGATTTGTTTTGGACTCTCAACTAATTTGGAAATTGATTTTGGTTGGGACAACAGTTTTGATAACTTGCCATTGAGTTGGCAAACTATTATCGGACATCTATTTTTTTTCTAAAACTATATTTTGTGTACATAATCTTGTGAGCTCACCAACTATTTCGATAGTTGACCGTTTTATCATGCTTTTCAGGTGACGTTCCCAAGGTGGAAACTTAGAGTCGTGTTTTTCAGTTATTGTCAAGACATCTACATAATTGCAAGAACCATGTCTTTTGAATATCCATGTTCGGATAGAAACAACTTATGATGTTTCATGTACTTTTAAATTTGTTCTTGAAGATGTTGTAATTCGGATAACTTTACTTTTATCAAATCATGTATGGTGTTTTTATCTATCATCTTGTGTGATGTTTATTGATATGTTACACCTCGCGTTTCCGCCTTGGTGGGGTGTGACATAACCTCAACGCATTAGCCGACACGGGTTTCGATATAAATGTCATGCCATACCGTGTTTACAAGGAACTAGGCAGAGAGGAGTTGAAGAATGTAAACAGAGGAATTACAATGTTGAACCATTCGAAGGCAGAGCCTATGGGGCTTCTTAAGGATGTTCTGTGAACCACTATCATCGCAAAATTTCTCATTTTGGAGATGCCTATTGAAAGAGATACACCCATATTCGTTAGGAGAGGATTTTTGTACACCTGTGGGAGCATTCTGAACACAATAGAAAGGATCACATCTACCTTTGATGGAATTTTCCATCAAACGTTTCGTGCAGCTAAGACAAGTTTGAACACTGAAGAGAGTGATAGTGATGATGAGGAAGATTATGGAATCTAAAGGAACAAATTCGTAGCACTACGTTAATTGTCACGATCCGTTGGACCGATCTATAGCATTACAAGAAGTAATGAACCCATTCAGGAAGATCTATGTGTGGAAAAAGGCTATCAGTTTTCTTGGATCTTTACCTGTTGCATTACAACTTGAGGATTAGAAACCAGAATATACAGGAAATCATTGTAAGAAGGAAGACGGGGACGGAAAATAGCACGCTGAGATCAAACTAACCGATCCCTATGGAAATATTTATGACCAAGGTTTCGTAACAAAGAAAACAATCATAAGGTTGTCTAAGTATCATAAATTGAGTGACATCATGTCGCCCAATTGGTTTCAGGAATGAAGAACCGAAAATTATATAATATTTTGTGTGTATTGGGTATAATAGTGGGTATTTGTTTAAGTGTAGATAGGTATAGGTACTTCCGGGTATGTATTAAGCATATAAGATATTGATTGATGACTAGTGTGTGTAAATTAGTGTATGCGTTTAGAGAAAGAATTTCTTAACCTTTTCTCATTTAATATTGATACAAATGACTTGGTGTGGAGAATTACATCATTATGGTGGTCATTTGACCTTATTTATACTTAGAGATGTAACTAAGTATACTATAAATACAATAGTAGTCCCTACACTATTTTCTTTGAATCACATTGATCCTAATCTATTCATTTCCTATTATTACATCAACAATGTGGAATTTATCTTTAATTACAACAATCTCCCCCTATGTAATGATAGGATAGATTTGGATCTCTTTTTTCTTGTGATCTCGAAACGTTGAGAATTCTTTGTAAAAGCTGAGGATGACCTTGTAGCACATCTCCCCATATAAAATTTTCTCCCCCTATATAATAGGAAAAAATTTCGTTATCTCGGAAATGTATAACTCATACTCTCGAACACCAAAATTAGCATTCACACAAGCAAACTTGATCTTCTTTTGCAACCTTGATTCTTTAATAGCTAGTATGAAAACTTTATCTATGAATTTGATCATGAAAATATTTTCATCACAATAATGTTGCTGAAGAAAGATCTTTAATCATGATGATATTGACTGAGCATTAGCTTTATAAAATACTTGAACACTTGTCTTTATCCTTGAATCTTCATACTTTTTGAGCTCCCCCTCAATCACCATATCTATCACTTGAACGTTGAAGTATGATCTTGACTATGAAGACCTTTTTCTTGAATGAATTGTTGTTGAAGACGATGAAGATATGGTTGAAGTAATCCTCATCAAATGTTTAACCCGGCTATCTTATGAACGTTTACATCTAAATGAAACACTACAACTTATTCAAAAGCATTATGATTAACCTCGAAATATATATCAATAAGAAAAGAAGAATGACAAAATAACTCTCATTCAAATTTTGCATTCCTCACTTTTCTTTAATCCCCCCCAGAATGAATACATTTTCTCATCTCCTGTTTTTGCTTTTCTCTCATTTCATTTAATCCTCACCACTCAGTGAAGATAAAACATATAATTCTCGATTCGAAACACTTAGCATAACACAATATTTCTTTAAACCTTCATTTCGATATTTCCCCATTGTTTATATTTGTCCCATAAGTATTCGTAGTGCTATATAACTTCTTCCCGTTTATCAATACGTAGAATTAGACCTTGCTTTGTCTCCCAAATATACTTATATCTTTTTCTCTCTCGTATTTGGCCACTACTAAGCTTATATTTTCTCCCCCTCATGATGATTATGATCTATCGTGAGCATCATGATCATATAAGCTTCCAAAATAAGCCCCGAGTGAAGAATATCCTTTGAAGTCCATGAAATTGAAATCAAAATCATTTCTTTTCTCTCTAAGAATCAAACATTCTCCTCTTTATAAACAAACATACTCCCTTAAAATAACCATAAGCTTCCTCAAACCAACAAACTTGATTGTGATCATTCCCGTGAAGGTTGAAAGGTAACTTTTGTTGTTATAATATTCGTTGAAGATGTTATGCTTGTGAAAGGTAGAGATGTTATTGTCGTTGAATGTTGTAGAAGATGAGTTGAAAATTATCAGAGTAAGAACCATCTTCCACTTTTACAATGAAGTTCGTACATCACAAGATCATGCTTTGAAAATTCCTGATAAAATATTTTGAAAAGTATGATCAAATCAATATCCTCGGGTATATGTCTGTGGAAATATGACCATATTAAATCCAAGAAGTCATTGATCTCATGAACATAGTGTAGTTGTTTACCCTGGTAAGCATCATAACCAGCGTAGACACATATATCACTATTATAACACTATTATTTGAATCATTAAGCTATCATTATAAATAGTGACCTACGGTTCAGCGTTGGCATGACGTTAAAACACAAAGTAGATTTCCATCCGATCTTTGGAATACAATTATATAAAAATATTGACCCAGAATGTTCCGGCAATGTAACATAGACATCAATGTCAAAGACATATATCATTATAACCTAATGTATCATTGAAGTTTAATACAAAACGTACTTTTGTGTCCTAAAGATATTTCATTGAATATGCAAATTGGCTCTACACTCTTGTGCACTTATAGTAAGCAAGGATCTGGAGGCAGAATGTTCCTATAATTCAATACCAACATACTCGGATCATAAGGCAGTAATAGATTATTGCATAAATCTCCGTGGAGAATGAAACAAATAGCTTTTGAGAAGTACTATGAGGGCAAAGGAGGGGTTGTTGAATGTTGTCCTCACAAGGTCCAAGATGTCTACGTCCAAAACAAAAAATCAACAAATAAATCCAATAGCATATGATTGACCTAAGTTCTATCCTAGTTTAGGAGAAAACACCTTCCATCTATTATCATTATAAGCCTCGCCCTACTTTTTCAACTCCAGGAACTATTTCTTTGCCGTGAGCGACATTCGATACCGTCTTCATTCATATGTCTTGTCACGAGTTTGACATCTTTATCATTATTCATTCATCTTTTTTATTCAAAGCTTTTACTCTTAAGTCCATTTGTATTCGAAAATAGTATGATTTCACCTCAAGGACTTCATCACCTAGACCTAACTGTCCTAAATTGGAAGGAAGACTCCGGGGTAGATCAATTCTGGTTCTGGAAGATCATAGGAGTATTTTGGAGTAACTAAATCACACCGTGCAACGCGACTCAACATACGCCGAGATATTAGAATCCATATACAAGATGTATGTGAAAACCATGATGAAAATCTGAAATCGTAACATGAGATTTTGATAATATCAAGAAAATGTAGAACAATCACTCTGTCTGTTTTTGTATGCGGTGGCATTTCTTTTCTTGCATACGTTTCTCTTTTTTTTCATTTGCTCTTCTTCTTTTGAAGTACATGACATATACTTTCATTTTTTCAAGTATATGATTTTTCAATTCTCTCTTTCTATTTTCCTTACAAATCTCTCTTTTTATTTTCATCATTCTCACTAACAACATATGAAGAAGAAAATTTTGATTTTTGAAAGTTTTCAATCATCGTAAAGACACTCTCCCTTAACATATGCCGAGAATTTTTTTCAAAATGAAGCTAAAAATGCAAAAATACGGATATGTTAAGATGAAATGTAAACAATTTACCATTTCCTTAGCTTTCTGAAAACTTTTTCAACAAAATTTACGGACACTCCCCCTCGAAAAATACCGTGTCTTCGATAAAACCTTTATGAGGGAGTTCCTCTTTGCACTTCTGAGTCCTTTCAACAAAACATACGGACACCCCCCCTCGAAAAATACCATGTCTTCGATAAAACCTTTATGAGGGAGTTCCTCTTTGCACTTCTGAGTCCTTTGTTTCTTTTAGACACTTTTCACAAAGATTACATCGATTTGAAGATCTTTAAAAATTGATTTTGTCTTGAAAGTACTACATTTTAAAAATTCAAATCGATTGTAACTGAGACTTGAGATCATTGACTTTTTAGACAACTTGATTTCATCATTTAAGTGTCACATAAAGATTTTAAAAAATTATGTATCAATGACTCAAGTCAAAGAAGACTTATCTTCTTTTTCAAAGATAGATGCACTGAAGCGTACACCTTCTTTTCTTTAAAGCACGGGTTATGTACTGAAATATACACAAGCCATCAAATGAAGCCCGGGTTTCATACTAAAAATGTATGAAAGCCATCAAATTAAGTTCGGGTTTCATACTGAAATGTATGAAAGCCATCAAAAACCAAAAATCTTTTTGTGTTTTCTATAGAATTTGGTATAAAAGAAATTTTTTTTGTCTTTTCTGAAATTTTATATAAAAGAAAATCTTTTTATGTTTTCTAAATTTTATATAAAAGATAATCTTTTTTTTTCTTTTTGAAATTTTATATAAAAGAAAATCTTTTTGTATTTTTGAAATTTTATATAAAAGAAAATCTTTTTGTATTTTTCTAAAATTTGATAAAAGAAAATCTTTTTGTATTTTCTAATCTTAATACAAAAATATTTCTGTACAGAATTTATGTTTCACGACTCATCATACCCACTCTCGACTAAAAACATAATCGAGCTTCAGAAGAGATTTCGTGAATAAATCCTCAAGTTGAAATTCAGATCCCAACGAAAAATTACGACCATCGTACCCTTTTGAACATTATCCTTGATAAAATGCATACCTCACATCAATGTGTTATGATTCGAGTGTGTTGTACCGATTATGCACGAGATTAGACAATAGCACTATTTGAATCACAGTAAATCGGTACTTTGTCGTAGAAGAAGTCATAGTCAGTCAATTGAGTACGCATCCACAAAACTTGAGCACAACCGCCAAAAACAACAACATATTCAGATTCTGCTGTCGAAATGGACACGTAATTCTGCTTCTTTGACGACCAATACACTAACCTGTCACCTTAAAAATTCAACACTGCCAGATGTACTTTCCTCTTCGATCTTGAGACATCCTTACATGGTCTGCGACTGAATAGTCAGTTTAAATCAAAGCTAGAACTCTTTCGGGATACACACAAGGCCTAAAATTAATAGTCCCATTGAGAGAATCGAAAGATCCTTTTAAACGCTGACACATGATGTTTTATTTGGGTTTGCCTGATATCTAGCACACCCAAACATGTTGCGCAAACATTATATCTGGCCTAGCTCGAATTAATGTACATCAAACGATCCAATCATACTTACGATAATCATATGATCAACTGGTTTTCCAACTAAATCAATTTAGTTTACTTGTTTCAACATAGAGTGGGAACCGTATCACAATATTCCAATCCATCGTTTTCAAAAATAACCAAGAATGTACTTTGATTATTTATAAAAATCCTGTTGAAATTAGGATTACTCTTGAAGCCCAAGAAAAATTCTTCATTTCCCTATCAATACTCATGTGTTTACAAAAAAACGTATTACCACATTACTTCTGAAAAGTTTCGTGCAATCTTTTGGGATCTATCGTTTGAGCCAAATATAATGTTCATCAATGTACTAATTGAACAAGGCATATATGTTTACCCTTCTTTTAAATGAAAAGAGAATGTATCGAATGAACCTTTTTGAAACCGCTAATGATCAAGAACTTCAAAAGAACGATCGTACCATGCCTATGGTCCTTGTTTCAAACCATACAGAGCTTTGTCGAGAGTAAAACACATGATCAGGATAATGTATTTTGCAACAAAACTAGAGAACAAAACCTTGAGGTTGAACCAACATACACTTCCTCTTTAATAATTCCATGAGACTAAAGCCGTTTTTACATCCATTTTTGTAAAGACCGGTAAAAAATCCTTATGACAACATATGCAAGAAAATAAGCGTATAGCCTAATTCGACAACTAGGGCAAACGTCCTCATCAGTAATCAATGCCTTCTTGTTACAGTATTCCTACAGCTACAAGCCTTAGCTTTTTTGAATAACCAAATTGCTTTCAATCTTTCTATTCTTGAAGATCCATTTCTGTTTTGAAAGATAGTCCTTGCCTTCGGGTTGGTGAACTAATCTCCATGACTTTCAATCTTCCCAAATTCTGATCAAGCCCATCCTTGCATTGCATCTGACCCAATCATCATCTTTCAAATAAAAAGATTCAGTCCATGTTAGCAGGCTCAATACGACTTAGAATCATGCAAACAAACATGAATTGTCTAGGTGTCCTCTTGTATAATTTGCTAGTTGTCCTCTTGTACGAACACTCGACTTTGGATCACCAATTATTTTATGAAATGGATGATCCTTAGTCCACTTTTTGTCATGTGGGTAAGGTTGATAGAATGTATAAACATTGGAAGGATCATGGAACATTGTACTTGCATCAAAGTAAACATCTTCCAATCGTTCATTAAACACATTATGTGACGAACTTGCTTCTTTCACATTAGGAACCATGTTATTTAAAATTGATTGAGTATTTGTTGGAGGAACCATTACTTCTTCTGAACTTTGTTGAACGTCATCATTTAATGAAGATGAATAAGATTCCTCTTAAAATGATTCTGAACTCTCATGAAAAACTTCTTCTTCGTGCGAAGAAATTTCATCGTTGAAAGTTCCAACATTCGTTGTTGGAGATTTTGTTATCTTTGAAGCATCAAAATACTCATCGTAAAAATTATGAAATAAATCTTTCAAATTTTTCTTTGAAATTTTTGAAACTTGTGAAACCGTTGGATTTGAATATTTTCCCGTTTCGTTTGAATTAGATAAACCGGGTTCTAAACTGAACTGTTTAGAAGCCATTTCTAAAATCTCATCAAAATGCACATTCACGCTCTCATGTAACTTTCGAGTATGTTTATTGTAAACTCTGTATGCAGCAGATTCTTTTGAATATCCAACAAATACTCCAATATACCCTTTTACCTTGAGCTTTCCAACATCATCATAATCATTGAGAAGATAACATCTGCAGCCGAACACATGAAAGAACTTGATGGTTGTTTTTCTCTTGTTAATGAGCTCATAAGGAGTTTTATCAAAACGTTTGTGAATAAGCGAACGATTATGTGTAAAGCAAGCTATTGCGATGGCTTCGGACCAAAGAAACAATGGTAAGTTTGCAAATGTAAGCATAGTTCTTGCAGCTTCGACTAAGGTTCGATTCCTCCTTTTCACGACACCATTTTGTTGTGGCGTTCTTGCAGCAGAAAATTGTTGAGTAATTCTGACATCGTCAAAGAATTTAGCAAGAGTTTTGTTCTTAAACTCAGTACCATTATCAGTTCGAATACGTTGAACTTGAAGTTGAAGATTCACTTGGGTTTTCTTGATGAATGAAATGATTTCAAAAGCGGAATACAAATGATCTTTCTCGAAATTCATCTTAGGAAGACCTCGAACAAGATTACTTTTCACAAGGTTATTGATTGTGGCGAAATTCAAATGAGCAAAACGTTGATGCCATAACCAATTACGAAGAAAAAGACTTTGTTAGGATACAAGCCGAAGAATTTGATGCGATTTCTTTAAGAGAAATAGTATACAAATTCGATGAACGATCACCGGTAAGAAAATCTACACCATCTTCATTTCGAACAAAACATGTAGACTTTTGAAAGGCGACTTCAAGACCTTTGTCACAAAATTGTCCAATGCTAAATAAATTATGTCCGAAACCTTCAACATAGTAAACTTTCTTGACCGTCATTGATCCAATAACAACATCTTCATAGCCAGCAATCACCGCAAAATCATTATTACCAAAGCGAACCGTTCCAAGAAACTTTTCCACAAAGTTTGTAAAAAGAGCACGATTACCCGTCATATGCTTTGAACATCCCGAATCAATGATCCAAAGATAAATCTGGACAATTTGCAATAAATAAAACACCAAAGACATTCAACAAACTTTGGGTACCCATTTGAAAATAGGTCTCAATGAGTTAGGTGTCTTAGAGATTTTATCTATCTGACACTTGAGTTTGGGAATCCATTTAGCTATGGGTTCAGCTAATGGTTGCACTTTAGGAAGCCACCTAAACACCGTTCTAGGTAAAGATTTATTCGAATTACTCTTAGAACGCACATTCAAAGAATCATGAGGCTTTTTCCTAAAAGGCATCTTTCTAACTTAAGATTTTCTAATACTCACATCATCAAAAACAAACAAATCATTCACATCATAAGAAGCATACAATTTAGAATTACAAGAAAGATTCATAGTATCATTACAATCATAAGCACTTCTAGTGTCTACATGATGAGAATTATTACATAACAACAAGTCTTTACTAGAATATCACTTAACATCTTTGTTTAATTTTGAATGACTAATAGAAGACAAATCAGCATTAGAAGTATTAGACGACCCTTTCTTCTTCCAAATAATACCGCTATGCTTAGGTCTTCTAACACTACTTAAAGTGTATAAATCTAAAAATGAACAAAATCTTTATTAGCACGTAATACATCATTATTCACTTGTTTGTCATTTTGTTTTGATGATGTTCTCTTACGTCTTTTTCTTTTTGTTTTATTTTCAACATTATTTGAAGCACAAGACGTTTTATACGCTGAAATTGGTGAAACACTTTGTGACACATTTATTTTAAACATTCCTGGAGCAATCACTTTTGAATTCTCCAAATTGTCACAACCTTTTTCAACTACATGAAAATAATTCACTTTGATTTTCCGACTCAGAAATTACATTTTTACGCGACTCAGAACCTTTTGATTTCAAAGACTCAAGTATTTCCAATACTTCTTCTTCTAAATCAATTATGATCTTTTCTAAAATCACTGTTGGAACATATGGTTTGAGTGAACTTGTTTGCTGAAACGGAGAATCAATCTTTTCAAAATCTGGATATATTATCTCTTGAAAATAATCATCAGAAAAAATTATCTTTTCATTCACATAACTTGCATTTAGATTTCCATAATCGTATGCAAACTCAATTTTATTCTCTCTTGCTCTTTTAAATTTCTCAATTTCCAAAGCTTCATTCGAATGAGTGAGAAACATCGAAGTATAACCTAGACCAATAACCCTCTCATCGTAAAGACTAGGTCTCAATTCTTTTTCTTTACAAAAATAACTTGGATTTTCAAAACCTATTCATTTTCGACTAGTATGTGCTTAATTACACATACCTTTTACCTTTAAAAACGAGCTAAAATAACCAAAAACGGACTTAAAATGCCAAAT
>BQNB010086432.1:0-25763 GCA_026074375.1 Tanacetum coccineum | reverse complement strand
TAATGGGTGAGCCGTACTTTTAATTGACTAATGATGCTATTATATGTTAAGAAACCCTTTGTTAACATTAGTTTTATACTTGCCAATATAGTGGAAAGAATTATATATTGATCAAACCCTATATTGTACTCCTACATGCATCCGAAGACACAAGTAATTCCAATAATTCCCTCATATGCCAAAGCTTGTAGTGGGGCGGGAGAAGATTAAAGATCAATTTAACCCCATATTGCGAACATTAAACTAAAATTACACAAGAAATCAAGTTTCATAGTTTAATATCCGTATTAAATTTATCTAAAAACCTCCATTTCGCAAATAACACATAACTGGTCACAAAGAGTATGCTTACGTATGTAATACTAGACATGTTCAATCCAAATTTCCCTATAAGTATAGGTCTGTTTTTAAGAGTTTCATAAAGTCTATTTGCAAATATTGAGCATCACATGGCGTATCACATATAAGCAATTAAAACAGTTAGAAAATTGGAGTATAATTGAAGACAAACTCTTATATTGAAAGCAGTAAATCATATAATGCCTCGAGTTCTCAAAAGAGTCTTCCCCAATTGGAGAACCAAAAGACTCTCACTAGGTTTTCTGCTAAAGTACCTAGATCGCCACATCCATCATATAGCATGATTGCGTGAGTCTTAAGGCCGAGATAAAACAAGAATAGAGTAACATGGCAGCTTAATTAACATTTAATTTTTAATCTATTCTTCTTTTTATCAAATAACATTTGTGTTGATTCTAGGTGTTTATTCATTATTTATGGCAAATATTGCATATAATTGCCATAATTTTCTAATAAAACAATAAATAAACAAGATTTCATGCAGCCTTATCGTGTTTAAATATGTGTGTAACCCATAAAACACCAAACGAGTTGACTCGTGATGCCACTGTTGGAATTTAAATAACTGGTTAACCATTAACAACCACGAGTACGCAGCGGATATGGATCTAGTTTGATGCATATGATTAACACATAATAAATAAACAATAAAGGTAATATAGAAAACTAACCCTTGAGGACAACTGCAAATGAATGAAACAAAGTGGTTAAGTTACCACCTCTACGGTTGCTCACACAACACGTCGAACAAGCACGTCACAATGCTAGTCGTTGCTTCACGATTAACAAGCTAACACCAAGTGTTCTTGTACCTTGCTTCAAAACTGATCCGAATACAATAATAGTATTATGTTCGAACTGGTTATAAAAGTAAAAGAAAGGGATTGGTTGGATGCAACTAATTATTGCATGCAAAACCTAATACATGCATACGTTGACATATGTATGCAAACAATATACTATCAAATATTGTTTTTAGCTTTTGCCGACACATGGGGAAAATAAAACAATATAGTATCAGTTTTGTCGACACATGGAGGAGAAGAAAACAGTTTAGGGTTTTGGTATGGTATATCGAACGAAATCATTGTCGTTTGGAGTGGGAAAGACACGAACAAATCGTCTAGAGTTGTATGTGTCATATATCTTTATTTTGTGTGTGTGGTACGGTTGAAAAGAGGAGGAGAAGAGGGTGTTTATATATCACCCCAACCCTAGTTGTAGATAACTCTTTAAAAAACTATTTGAAAGATAATCTTCAAGTTCTTAGCTTATCACAACTCTTCTATCTTATCATAAACACTCATCATTATCTCTATAATTTGCACACAGATCCCTTTCTAGAATCCTTCAAAATCTGCCACTTTAGGGAGGAGGACAAGAGTTTCCGTTTCGACCATTTAAGCCATTCTCTTTTTTATTTATTTAACGGATATATAAAGTTAGTTAAGCGTCTAACGGAAACTAACGACCGTTTAAATATATTTCGTGAAACATATTATATATTTAATAAATATAAACGAGTTATATATATCAAATACATAATAAACGTACTCTTCGTGTCTTAACGTGTGCGCCCCTAATAGGCTCACACATTTTTAGTCGTATTAGTGCTAGTCCAACTACCATAATCCAATAATTAAGTCACCCGAGTTGACATAGTCATGTGGGATGAACTCAAAGTTGCCCATGTTTGGCATGATAGTATATGAAACCTCGGATGCTTTAGCCATGGGGGTCAAATTTAACCCAAAGTAACATTCTGAGAAACCATACGCCATACTAATTAGAGGTAAATTACCGCTGTAATATTCAAGTACTGGTATATACTGGGCCATAGAACCCGTCACAATGATGTCAAGGTACTTGGTATTGGGCCAAATACGGGTTATAATGCCTTCCCAATTCC
Organism: Tanacetum coccineum; assembly: GCA_026074375.1. Classification (NCBI taxonomy): domain Eukaryota; kingdom Viridiplantae; phylum Streptophyta; class Magnoliopsida; order Asterales; family Asteraceae; genus Tanacetum; species Tanacetum coccineum. Next base: position 23,494 of record BQNB010086432.1, on the reverse strand, counting down.
CTTCACAACATTGGCCCATGACAAAACGTGCCAATTCAGGGTCAGGCTTTAGCACCTTAGACATACAAGTCTGAATATCTGGGTCAGTGATTTTGGGGTTTAAGGTTCCAGTTTCAATATCACAGGCAAGCTGTTTCCAATTTGATATGTGTAGTTTGATAGCCTGAGTCAACCCAGAAGCAAAAACAGCCCCTACACGGAGCACCTTTTGACGGTAAATAAGACCACAAAGCATTTGAGAGTAAAAGCTTTGGAAGGAATCAGCACATATAACGGTTTCATTTGGGCTGGTGAAGTGATGGTAAGGGTCGTAGCCTCCGGCTATTAGTTGTAAGGTCTTGTAGAAACTAGTAAGAACAAGTCGAGCCACTAAGCCGCTTGGTGTTTTGGTATCGGCTTTAAGCTGGAGAAAAAATAGTCCTTTGCCTTTGTCCAAACCGGGCACATACCTTCAACACACGTACAATTGTTCTTACCAAACGTGAACATGTCAAATTATATATTGGAATGACATATAATACTATTGGGCCTTGGTTTTAATATTAGTAACTGATTGATCATCTTTTATCTTTTATTAAATTTCTAGACAAAGTGTTGACATTAGTAATTACTGTAATAAAATTTCAATGGAAAAGACTATCTAACTAAAATTACGCACTGATTAATCACGGGCTGGAAAAGACTAAGCAGCTTGAGCTTGCGATCCATCTCTTGCGCAATGGTCGGGAAGAGCTTTCTTTCACCAGCTGATGTCCCAGAACTGTACGTGTTATATAACTATATTATCATATTCTTTAAAAGATTGTGATTAAAAAAATAACATTAAGATGAAGACAAAAGTTATTAAGTGCATGAAATAATGAATAGCAACCTTGCAAGGAATTCAGTAACGGGATGGGAAGTGAGGATTGGATTTGGAGAGCGATCAACATTAGCAATACATTGGATGTACGGTTGGAGATCCTCGTACGACACCACAGGAACTTTTGACTTAAAACTTTCGCGGTCAATGGCGCCACCTAGGTTCCATTTTAGGAGGTAGTCAGTCTCACCAATTTGAGTCAAAATCTCTCTCAACACATTCTTCTGAATGGAGTCACAGTTCTTAGTCATTTCTTCTATAAAGTCGAGAGCCTTTGCATCAGTCTCTGATGGGTCCATTGCTATCGACGTGCCTGAAGCATTGGCCATGATATAGTTATGGAGCTAGATAATATGAATATGTATGTGTACTTGATGTGTGTTGTGACTTATGAACTTGTGATGGATGGGATAGAGGGTGTATAAAGGTAACATGGATTGTAGGAAAAATGTTGCTTTCACTGATTGAAAATTGATGCACATTTTTACATGGAAAGAGCTACACAATTACAGAAGATTAGATATCTTAGGTTAGATGTAATGGAGGGTGAGCGCTCACACTCGCCTTCACCCATCACGTGGCACCCCCACTGTGCCCCCTCCCATCCTCACGCACGATCAAGCCTAAAAAGAGAGAAAGTGATCACCTTGGTCACAATTCACGAACCAAGGGAAAAAAACAACGGTCAAATTTTTCGAAAGATGAAGTGCACCGTCACAATTCGTCAATTGACGTACTACATCGTTCGTGACGCGCTTGATGAGTACAAATGGGCGTAACAGCTTCTCGTGAATCTCATGATTATTTTTATAAGTTTGTTATGGAAACTTATGGAGCAGAGTATTTGCGAAAACCTACTTACACTGATATTGAAAAGCTATACGCGTTTCATGAAGAAAAGCACAAGTTTTCGGGAATGTTAGATAGCCTTGATTGTACATATTAGTAGTTTGGTTGTCCGAACGCATATAAAGAACAATATTGTGGACATGATCATGGTTCGAATCCATTCATTTTACTGAAAGATGTTGTGTCACAAGACTTATAGATATGACATGCTTTCTTTGGTGTTTATGGGATGAACAACGACATCAACATTACACATCAATCGCCTATATTCAACAATCTCAAATAAGAAAAAGCACAAGAGGTTCCGTTAGTGGCTAACAACTTAACATACAAATGGGGATATTATCTTGTTGACGAGATATCTGTACTACTTTATAAAGCATTTAGCCCATCTATTTTTAGAAGTCTTAAAAAATTAAGTAAAAAAGATTACTTTATTGGGAAAGATGTAAAACCATTTAAAAATGTTCATCATACACATTTAAAAGCCTTTAATAGCCAAAACTTGTAACACCCCAAAACATGTAACAATCAATTAAATGGTAAAGTTGTAACGGCTCATATACGTTTTTTTAATACAGTCAACTTGTAACTGCTAACATTGATATTGTCATCAATTCAGTCAAATTGTAACTGTTGCATTCATGTGGTCCATTAAGGGTCCATTAAACATCATTTAAGTGTAAACCACAAACTCAAATACGAGTATAAAACCCTAACACACTAACAAAATTCATTACACCATTTTCATCTCTCTATTTTATCTCTCTTAAAAACACAAACACATTTCTCTTTCTTTCTTCAAACCATCAAATTTCGCCGTCTCACATATCAGATTTTGCCGCCACTACCGTTTAGTTCTGCCGCCACCTTTGCCAACATCATGTGTTGTCAGCTGCTACCGCCGCCATTGTCTTCGCCGTCTGCCAAGCTAATGATCATGGCTTTGGAGGATTACGGGTACAAAGCAGAAGAGGAATACGGGTACCAAAGAAATGGAGGTCTTCATATTCCTATGACATCATTTTTTTTAAAAAGGTGATGAAGGTTTTGGAGATGAATGAAGAGGGTTTAAGATGTTTGATTTGGATGATTTTGTTAAAATGTTTGATGACATCATAGTTAATGTTGCAAGAATGATTTCAAGAAATGTTGAGGGCTTACATCGTTGATGTCAAATCCTAAGATTTGATGGATTTGAATTTTTTTTAGGATAGAGTCTTATGAATTAATGATTGATCTGCAAAGCATCCGTGATCCTGAATCTATTAACTTTCGATAAAGTTTATAAGATTTTTAGTTATTTTTTTTTCATCATGTTATGTTAGTGATTTGGTGATTGTAGTTTTGAATTGATGATCGATGATGATGATGATAACCCGTTTGGGGTTTTATTTTGTCGAATTGTTAGAATTTTAATATTTGATTTGTGATTATTGGGGTGTTTGGAATTGTTTAATTTACTTAACTACTACTTACGTTCTACAGTAAAAAATTTTTTTTTTATTATGTAATGATTGTTCACTGTTAAAAATAATTATTGAATTTGTCCAAGTTTATCATTTTCAAATTTTAAAAAAGAATAAGCAATATCATTAAAAACGTGTAACCGTTTAAACCGTCATTGTAACGGCATCCAATAATTATTAAAAACGTGTAACCGCTTAAAATCATTACTATAAATAATGATTATTAAAAATGTGTAACCGCATCTATAATATAAATCCACACAAACCATTTCATATCTCCCACACACAAATATTTTTTGTTACAACAAAAATAGTCTCTCAATATACCCTCACTTTCACTCCTCAACTCTTACTGGTACTTACTGCAGAGATTCTTTATTTTTTCGTTAGAAAAACGCTTAGCCGGATAACATTTGCTCGCCGCAAAATATAGTCACAGGGTGCCCGCCGCCGCATTGCGCGGGTACCCGGATAGTATCCGGAATGGGTGACACTTGTTAACTCGACTTCAAATCCTAGTGACGATGACCACAAGCGAATGCATGAAGCAGCAAGAGAAGATGTGGAACGAGCGTTTGGTATTCTTAAGAAAAATTAGGTATATTAGTCAATCCCGCACGACCGATGCGTTTGGAAAAAAGAAGGAAATGTAATCAAAGTTGTTAGATGAAATAAAATGTCAACTTATAACACTTTTATAAAGTGCAAAGACCGGAATTGTTATGCTAACAAAGTCACTCTACTATAAGACTATAAATTGAGAGAGTTAGTTTATTTTTTTCATTTTTCAAGTTGTCATGTTGGTTTGTATCAATACCAGATCAATAAAAGACTAGTTACCAAAGACTGGATACCAAATTATCTCTACTTCACACACAAACACACTTACTTAGCCAATCCCGCATGATCAATGCGTTTGGAAAAAAGAAAATTAATCAAAGTTGTTAGATATAATAAAATGTCAACTTGTAACGCTTATATAAAGTGCTATAATTGTTATGTTAACAAATTCACTCCACTATAAGACTACTAATTGAGAGAGTTAGTTTATTTTTTTTGGAGTTAGTTATCTAATAACCTAATATTACACATAATATTATACGAGCTACGCAGCGGAAAATAAACACATATAGCATATATAATTAACATAAATAAATAAAAGAAAACCGCGTACCTTTTAGCAAATAAGATAACGAAGCTTGATTGATCACACATGTGTGATCGTTGAGAAGCACGGAACTTTAAACCGAGTTACCAAAGTAGGCAACCTCTACGTGTATCCACACTACACGTCTACCAATATTACCTGAATGCTAGTTAGCCGACTAACGATTATCGAATACCAAGTACTCGATATACTAGAATACCAAAACTCAGATTCCCTTACTCGAGGCTTCTTAGAATCGGCACAAAGGAGAGAAAGAAGAAGAGGAGATAAATAAGTGAGGAATTAGGACCCTCTTTATATAGTGTTAAGATTAGGGTTAGTTAGCTTTGGGAAAAAGCTAACTAAACTTGACACAAACACCTCCTCTCTTTGATTCCCCTAGATGAAAATTACGTTGCCAGGAATTTTTATCTTGTACCAAAGCTCAAAAACTAACACTTTAAAGTACAAGTATTACTTAAAACACACCTTTTTATTAAAACACTACCGAAGCTTGATATTACAAGGGTAGTGGTAGTAGTAGTGATGGTGGTGTTTTTCGATGATATTTTACAAATGACATTACACGCCTTTTATATGTGGGTTTGGTGTATCCGCATTGCGGCGAGGCTAGTTTGTTGCTGACTCTTCGTTTTTGAACAATGGAAACTAAGGTTCCGAAGGGATGTTAGTAAGTCACAAGGTTCTACTGTATAACAAAACTCTCAACAACATTTCAATATTAACAAAATTTAGAATATTAATAATTCAAATTACATGTGTGAACGTATATATGGTGCTCAAATACAGAAATCAAGCCAAAATAAGCTACCAATCCTTGTTTCTCGCATAAGCACACCACTCCTTCTGGCGTTTACCCACTATTTTCCATATTGTACTTGATTTCAAAGTCATGTAAAGATGGCACCAAAAACATTACCATGTTGAAAGCTATCAATAGGAACATTTTCCGTGCTTTTTAAAGCAATAGCTGCATAAGGGCCTCTCAATATTTCTTAGTTTGAAATCCATACACCCTGCTAAAAAACCAACTTGTATTGTCAAATAAAAAAAGTAAACCACAACCACTTTCCACAAAAAATAGGCTATAAGGCCATATAGAAAGACAAAGAAAAACCAAATTGGAAAGAAAGTCGAGTCAAGATCTAACCATATCCCACACCACACACGACCACGTATCAAGAGCTATAGTGACTACATGTAAAATCAGCGGGTACAACGCCTATATGTAAGCATGGATATGATTGTAAAGCTTATAAGCAAAAAAAGGCTTTCAATGTGCTAGTGTAGAACATATGAGGTATCACAAACCTGCAAGGGAGTCATTTCGTAGCCAAACTACCACTCTAATTGTGACAATTGTAAAAAAGAAGCAGTAAACCATGTCATTAGTTGCATTCAAATACAATGCGTTTTCAAAACAACATTATCAAATAGGGAATTCACAATACAATGTTTGCAAAACAAATTATCTCCATATATACCAATCTAATACATCAAAAATATTTTTCCCTAAATCACCATGTTTGGAATGCTTGGATGCACAATGTATTGTTAAGCATGTTTTAGGTTTAGATAAAATTTTTGGTGTTTTACTTGGGTATTATGGAATTGTCATATCAAATATTAAGTCTCACACCATGGATTGTCAAGACTCTTTTCAATTATTTACGCTTTGGTAATAACAATTATCATATACTTACTCCCATAAACACAGTCCCCAAACACTACTTACAACAACACCACTACCTTCTATATATGTCATTCGAGTCACATTAGAGCTATATGCTAACTTCCTGTTGTTTGCCTGAATTGGAATACCTCTCCCAAAAAATCCTTTTTTTGTAATTAATTATGGCATTCGTGAGTTTTGGAAAAACAAATTTGATAAATAATGTAAAACTCTTTACTAACTTTATCATATTAAATAAGTATACACAGGAAAAAAACACTACCACCTTAAAGTAACTATTCTTATAAAATAAGATATTTGCACAAAGTTACACTTGATGAAGGGAAGGAAGATTGGAAGAAAAAAAAAAGGGATTATAAACAGTTATTTTCCTTTCTCACTTGTCGTGAAATATCGGGTTAAATTTAATAATAGAGATTATCTCTTTAAAACATTTTTTTATTATGCCTCGTGATTTATGATGTTGAAGATAAAAAAGCACTCAAAGCTTTTACTTACATATTGCATTGTCGAAGGAGTGCACGCAAGCTCCATTCTTTTGGTCGGGCGAGTGAAGTCTCATCTACATCCTTCATTGCACATTGCAAACTAACTTCTTTTTCTTTTTGTCCAAAAGACATTGGTAGGGTGTGACAAATACCAATCAATACATGTGATAAACACGGTGCTATTATACAAACTAACAAGGCACGAACACATATGTGGCACTCACGTATACACTCGTTGCTTTCACGTTCAAGAAAATCATCAACGCCAATTTCGACGCAAGATTGTTAGACAGATTTCTTTTTAAGTTTCATATCACTAAGAATAGATGTCGTATCATGTTTGTTACCTGCAACACCTAAAAACTACTTAGAATAAAAGCAGCCAATAGTATAGAAAACAATGAAGCATGAAACAAATGGTTTACTCACACGTCTGCTTCATATGGATCTTTCTTCTGTCATACTTGGAATCAAGCTACAGTCAAGTAATATAGAGCATAGTGCCTCTTTGATGTAGGCTTCTGGATAAAAAACGCAATTAGTGAAAAATTGCCTTGCGACAATGTAATAAAATACACACAACAGTAGCCACAGAAAAAAATATTAGAGGAGATGAGAGAGTCTAAATACAACTCGTAGACCAAAGTAGTGTTTACTTATTATAAAAGTATACCTTCTTGGGCTAAGAATAATACCAACTGCATTAAACTTGAGTTTACACGAAAAGATTTCGAGTTTTCAGGGTTCCGTTTGGTCAAAAACGCGAAAAACGCAATTTAAAGGATAAAACCATAAAATTATTATCGGAAGTGATTAAAAATTACGAAACACTCAAGAAATCTAAAATATCTCATATTAAGCCTAAATTAATTAATAACTGATGCCGGAACGCGTCCGATGATGTTTTTCAGTTTTTACGCAGTTTAGCTTCCCGGTAAACTGTCGGATTTAAACGTAACGTATAAAATTTAAAAGTAGATGACCGGAATGGGTCGGAATACTAACCGAGAATTTACAGGGTGTGACATAACAGCAAAACCCACTTAACCAAATGAAAGGGTGCTGAAACTTCAAGCCACAAAGAATACAATAGAGTGAAATAAATAGAACAAAACTTGCAGCCTGAATAATTCATGGGTACCAACACATCTTTATGTTTTTGGACTTAACTTCATGTTAGTTTTACTATAACAAAGCTAATAATACATTATAGTACTGTAACAGGCATTTATCGAAACTATAGTAATCTAATAGGCATTTATCGAAAACCAAATAATAGTAAGATGTAAACAACCATAAGAATATAAAACCACAATCATGTACAACTCCTCCGAGCCGCGGTCTGGGTAACTCGCGCTCTATCATTGACTTCCTTTATATCTTGAGTTAAATTAAATAAACTCTTTTCACTTCTGAAAATCAACAACCAACCTCATGAATCACACAAATAAACTTAGGTTCCAACTAATCTAAACATAAAAACTAAAACCTCTAATTTTTTGTACATAAATCTAAAGTACATGATTAAACTCTTCTCCTTCTTATTCTATGCTAAACCCAAATTTTTAACCTAAACATGCATCAATAACTCACAATAACACAACTAATCTAGTTAAATCAAGCGATAACATAAAACAAAATATTAACCTCATATTATCATGATCAATGGTTCATCTCAGCTTCAAAATTATCATGATTCACTGGCTAGTTTCAAAATTATCAGTCGATGAGAAGAATATAGAAAGAGTAGAGATGTCAGTCGCTGAGAAAGATAGAGAAAGAGAGAGAACTGTGTGAAAGTTTCAAGAAAAACCAAAATAATCTAGAAAGAAGGAATGCGGGTAACTAATATGTTAGTATGGTGGGTGTTGGGCCAAAACAAACAAAATAGGCTAAACTTAGCCCACCCCCAAAATGACACGAAATTCTGCCGCTTTTGTAACGTCTTTTAGTATATATGATAATATACACTTATATTATTATATATACTAATAGAGTAATATCTATGTGTATAAGTGTGTGACCCTCGTAGGCTCATGTATTTCTAGCCGTATAAATATCCGTATGACATGAGCACTTCCCAATAAATTTTTCATTTTTTAAGTTGTAATGTTGGTTTGTATCAATATCATATCAATAAAAGAATAGGTACCAAAGACTAGTTTCCAAAGACTACATACCAAACTATCTCTACTTCACACACACACACACACACACACACACACACACACACATAGTTACGCACACTAATTATTAACCTTCGATCCAAGCTTTAGTTCCTAAGTTGCCATTTAGGGGAAGATTGTTAGATATAATACAATGTCCACTTGTAACACTTTTATAAGTGTTGGGAATAGTTGTTAAGTTTACAAAGTCACTCTCCTACAAGACTATAAATACAGAGAGTTGATTTTTTTCTTCTCATTTTTCAAGTTGTCATGTTCGTTTGTATCAAAGGTTATTTCTATGTTTGCCCCAAAAGATTTTGGTGCATGCACATTTTGCCCCAAAAAAAGCATGTTCCTCAAATGCCCCAGAGCGACCAGAGCGACCCATTAATATATTAATATTTGTACTTTTAAAGTACTATTTGTGTAAGTGTACTTTCTAGGCATGTTTTTTTATAGTTGGAGCAACCTCGTATTAATACTTAGAGCGACTTAATAATGTTATGATATTTATACAATACGTGGGACTTTGCATACTCTTACATCAATTAAGGAGCTATTGGGTCAGAGTGTTAATGAAAGACGTAGAACCAGGTTTCTTTCTACCGTGTTTGGTAAATGGTTGGATTTTCTGGCATATTTAAACGACAACCTTCTTCTGAACTATATTTTCCAGCATGAGGTAAAACAAGAACAAAATAATAATGTTTGTCCTCCTATTAGGTACAAGATTGGTAATAATAATTTTGAATTTGGTAGGCAATAATTTTGCTTGATAACTGGTTTTGCGTTTGGAAACATTCCCAAGGTAGATACTTTTAAGGGTTTGCAAAACAGTCCTTTTTGTGATAGAGTATTTCTCGATAAAATAGCAGAGCCATTAAAGAAAGTTAGGGTTTCAGACCTTTTGGAATTAATTAGAAAGCCTAAAAAGTGGTATGCGTTGTCTGATGAAGATAGTGTTAAGGTTTGTTTATTAATGGTATCAAATATAGTATTCATGGGTCGGGAGTCTAAGAATTACATTGCTGACAATCTTATTGAATTAGTTGATGATTTGAGTGCCTAGGATGCATACCCATGGGGAGAATATTTTTGGAGAGCTTTGTACCGAAGGTTAGTCAATGTGATAAGTAGGCATAAGGATGCCGTTAAGTTGAAGAATAAAAAAAATGTTTCCCGCACGAAGGAGACTAAGAACATTGATAGTTCAAAGAAGATTGAGACCTATAATGTATATGGTTTTGTTTGGTCTCTGAAGGTATGTTTTTAAATAACATTGAGACCTATAATGTAAAAATAAGTCTAAAACCAACACTTAGTTACTATATTATTGGTATTGCAGATATATATATTAGAGATGTACATAAATAGCAAATTTTGGTGCAAGAAAGATCCGTTAGTTATCCCACGTGGTCTAGCTTGGTCAAAGATTGGTAATTTTGAGAAAGGGGATTATGGTGCTTTATTTACAGAATGGTCTAATCCTATTTTGTGTATGGCTCCAACTAGTACTAAGTTGTTGCAGCAATGGTTGATTCGTAGTTTTGATTATTTTCAAACTTTATTGGTAGACAGACAAGCTAATGGTCTTATAACTGCTTCCCCTCAGGGTATACAACCAATTATTTGTACGGGTGTTGTACATGATCCACAGTTTGAGCAACAACCCAAAGAGGTTGTTGAATCAGTTCCCTTGTTTACAAGTGATGAGCTTGTTGCTGAATATCATTCTATTATTACATGTGTATAGTTGCTTAAGAATGTAGGAGATGGTGATCCATCAATTATTTTAAAAGAGCTTGCTGTTGTTAAGCAAAGGACGAATGCTATTGAAAGATTCATAAAATCCAGAAATGACAACTTGTCAGAAGATTCAGTGGCAAAGTAATCTGTTGAAAAAGATATTGAATCTTCTGATGGAAAGGTTATTTCGGTTTAGCAAATTATCATTTAACCGTTTTAATGATATTGTATATGTATTGCTCTAAAGTGAATATATTCATATTTCATTGCAGGCCGATAGTGCAATTTCAAATGTTATAATTGGTGAAATATCCTGCTAGAACTTAGTTAAAGAACAACTTCAATCTCGTGACATGTGTATACAGTCGATTACCAACCAATTTGTTCAACACCCACTTGAATCTCCTAAATGAAAGGTTAGATTTTGTAAACCACATATAACAGTTTGATTATAAATATTTTTCTCAAAAAATTTGGAAACTAAATATTTTTCATTGCAGAGGCCGGAAAGTTCATATTCAGATGTTTTCCATGGTGAATTATCAGTCGTTGAAACCTCAAAGAATGAAGCCTTGTCCGAAGAATTTGATCCCAAGGAATATGATAAGAATGTAGCTGACTCTGGTGATGGAAAGGTTATATTTGTCGTTCACTTAAGTTCATAATCTAATCTTTAATTTAACTTAACATATATATTTTTTAATTTCAGGCTAGTGAAAGTGAAATTATTAATGTTTTGACTAGTCAAGTTTCATGTGACAAATATGTTGGTGGCTTTTATGAATGTGAATCTTCAAAGTTGTATTATACCGACCCTAAAGAGTATCCGTCTTCATCCATGACACAACTACTCGAAGCAGCAGTACCTGAACAAACTTCCTCCCAAATGCTTGCCTATACTCTGGTGGATTTAAATTTACCTAATTTGAATAAATAATTTACAGAATCATAAGTCAATGTATGTAATTATATTATATAATTTACTTGGTTTTGAAGTTATTTTTTCACGGGTTGTTTAAAATAGTTAAATATTTTTAAGAATATGCTGAATATGACTTTGACAACCCTGAGAATGATTCCTTATCCGATATGGTTAAGACCGGAGAAGAAGAGATTCATTTGGATGGGTTTGGAAACAGTTGAGGATCCGTTTGTTCAAATCTCCTGACAACCAAAATTCGAGGTATGGTGATACATAACACACAGGAAAACAATCTAATTTCGACAACAAACATTATCTGGCCAAATATTCTCTAAAGGTATCTACATCGATATTAATACACATAACATTCTTCACGTTTGGAACCTATGGTTTGTAATTAACCCGGCCTCATCCCACATAACATGTTCAGGTGATCAACTAAGTGCTGTTTAGTAAAATTCATTTTGGAACTGATTGTGGTGCGCTTGGGCTAAAATGGGTCGATACAACCCTAGAATCCAAAAGTTCAATGATTGGTGCAAAACTAACACATCTCGGAACTTTTTATATTGTTTTTGGGATGCCTTCGTGATCTAGGAGTAATCCATCAACAACCTCAAATGTACCACTTTTAACAACTCGAATCTTAGTGGCTGATAGTATTATTCACAAGCGATAAATGTCGATAAACTGTTTAAAGATTCCTCTACTGTCCAAACAAACATCGGGCCAACATTGAGACTCGGCTCATGACGTGGATCTTTCTACCAGGCAACTCCAGTAAATTACATAATGGCCTGGTATTGTTTTCGTGTCGCGTTGCTTGTGTACATCTCTATGACTTTGTGTTGCATATCTCCATAAATGCTCTGAGCCTTTTCATGCGCTTTGCAACTCGGCTCGTCGGTGTTATCGGATTCAATACTCTGTAAAACATTCTTTCTTCTATTGAATTTGAATTGTGGGGCGGAATTATGAAAACCAGTAATGAAAGAATGTCCTCCAAAGCCTGGTAACGACAAAGAACGCATTGGTCGTGATCACCAGTTCAATTACTCCTTTCCGATTTCACACGTAAGCATGCTACCACTACCATTTCTAGTACCATCTACGATTTGAGGCATCAAGTCACCCGAGTTGACATAGTCATGTGGGATGAACTCAAAGTAGCCCATGTTTGGCATGATAGTATATGAAACCTCGGACGCTTTAGCCATGGGGGTCAAATTTAACCCAAAGTAACATTCTGAGGAACCATACGCCATACTAATTAGAGGTAAATTACCGCTGTAATATTCAAGTATTGGTATATACTGGGCCATAGAACCCATCACAATGACGTCAAGGTACTTGGTATTGGGCCAAATGCGGGTTATAATGCCTTCCCAATTCCCTTCACAACATTGGCCCGTGACAAAACGTGCCAATTCAGGGTCAGGCTTCAGCACCTTAGACATACAAGCCTGAATATCCGGGTCAGTGATTTTGGGGTTCAAGGTTCCAGTTTCAATATCACAGGCAAGCTGTTTCCAATTTGATATGAGTAGTTTGATAGCCCGAGTCAAGCCAGAAGCAAAAACAGCCTACACGGAGCACCTTTTGTCGGTAAAATAAGACCACAAGCATTGGAGAGTAAAGCTTTGGTTAGATATCCAGGCATAAACTGGTTTCATTTGGGCTGGTGAATGTGATGGTACAGGGGTGTTAGCTTCGGCTTATTCGCTATAGGGTCTTGTAGAACTAGTAAGAAAAGTCGAGCCACTAAGCCGCTTGGTGTTTTGGTATCGGCTTTAAGCTGGAGAAAAAATAGTCCTTTGCCTTTGTCCAAACCGGGCACATACCTTCAACACACGTACAATTGTTCTTACCAAACGTGAACACGTCAAATTATATATTGGAATGACATATAATACTATTGGGCCTTGGTTTTAATATTAGTAATTGATTGATCATCTTTTATCTTTTATTAAATTTCTAGACAAAGTGTTGACATTAGTAATTACTGTAATAAAATTTCAATGGAAAAGACTAGCTAACTAAAATTACGCACTGATTAATCACGGGCTGGAAAAGACTAAGCAGCTTGAGCTTGCGATCCATCTCTTGCGCAATGAGCCTTTTGTTTTCCACAGCTGATTTACATGTTTCTACCTTAACCTCATAATTTTCATACTTCACATAAAAGATGTGTGTAAAAAATAACTGTGTATAGTAATTATATTAAAAATATTTTATGTATTAAAAAAAAGTGTGTAATTTATATTGTACATTTATTATTGTTAGTGTGTGTGTGTATTAGTGCATGAAATAATGTAATAGCAACTTGCAAGGGAATTCAGGTGAACGGGATGGGAAGTGAGATTGGATTGGGAGAGCGTATCAACATTAGCTATAAGTTGGATGTACGGTTGGAGATCTCTACGACAACCACAGGAACTTGTTGGATTAAAACTTTCGCGGTCAATGGTGCACCTAGGTTCCATTTTTCAGGAGGTATTCAGTCTCTCCATTTTGGAGTCAAAATCTCTCTAACACATTTTTCTGATGGAGTCACAAGGGCTTTGTCAATTTCTTCTATAGTCGAGAGCTTTGCTTTCAGTCTCTGATGGGTCCATTGCTATCGACGTGCCTGAAGCATTGGCCATGATATAGTTATGGAGCTAGATAATATGAATATGTACTTGATGTGTGTTGTGAGTTATGAACTTGTGATGGATATGGGATAGAGGGTGTATAAAGGTAACATGGATTGTAGGTAAAATGTTGCTTTCACTGATTGAAAATTGATGTACATTTTTACATGGAAAGAGCTACACAATTACAGAAGATTAGATATGTTAGGTTAGATGTAATGGAGGGTGAGCGCTCACACTCGCCTTCACCCATCACGTGGCACCCCCACTGTGCCCCCTCCCATCCTCACGCTTTTATTCTTACGTCAAGCCTAAAAAGAGAGAAAGTGATCACCTTGGTCACAATTCACGAACCAAGGGAAAAAAACAACGGTCAAATTTTTCGAAAGATGAAGTGCACCGTCACAATTCGTCAATTGACGTACTACATCGTTCGTGACGCGCTTGATGAGTACAAATGGGCGTAACAGCTTCTCGTGAATCTCATGATTATTTTTATAAGTTTGTTATGGAAACTTATGGAGCAGAGTATTTGCGAAAACCTACTTACACTGATATTCGCCACCCCACCCCAAGCCATTCCCGAACGCTTCATGAAGAAAAGCACAAGTTTTCGGGAATGTTAGATAGCCTTGATTGTACATATTAGTAGTTTGGTTGTCCGAACGCATATAAAGAACAATATTGTGGACATGATCATGGTTCGAATCCATTCATTTTACTGAAAGATGTTGTGTCACAAGACTTATAGATATGACATGCTTTCTTTGGTGTTTATGGGATGAACAACGACATCAACATTACACATCAATCGCCTATATTCAACAATCTCAAATAAGAAAAGAAATAGAGGGTTCCGTTAGTGGCTACAGTTAACATACAAATGAGGATATTATCTTGTTGACGAGATTATCTGTTACTACTGTATAAAGATTTAGCCCATTATTTTTAGAGTCTTAAAAATTAAGTAAATAAAGATTATTTATTGGGTAAGTGGTTAAAACCATTTTTAAAAATGATTCATCATACCATTTAAAGCCTATATTAGCTAACTTGTAACACCCCAAATCATGTAAACAATCAATTAAATGTAAAGTTGTATCGGCTTTCATATATCGTTTTTTTTAATACAGTCAACTTTTAACTGCTAACATTGATATTGTCAATCAATTCACGTCAAAATTGTAACTGTTTGCATTCATGTGGTCCACATTCTAGGTCCATTTAAACATCATTTAAGTGTAAACCACCACCCTCATATACGAGTATAAACCTACACCTAACAGGATAAATTCATTACACCATTTTCATCTCTCTATTTTATCTCTCTTAAAAACACAAACACATTTCTCTTTCTTTCTTCAAACCATCAAATTTCGCCGTCTCACATATAAGATTTTGTCGCCACTATCGTTTAGTTCTGCCGCCACCTTTGCCAACATCATGTGCTGTTAGCTGATACCGCCGCCATTGTCTTCGCCGTCTGCCAAGCTAATGATCATGGCTTTGGAGGATTACGGGTACCAAAGCAGAAGAGGAATACGGGTACCAAAGAAATGAAGGTCTTCTTATTCCGGTGACATCATTTTTTTTAAAAAGGTGATGAAGGTTTTGGAGATGAATGAAGAGGGTTTAAGATGTTTGATTTGGATGATTTTGTTAAAATGTTTGATCACATCATGATTAATTGTTGCAAGGATGATTTCAAGAAATGTTGAGGGCTTAAATCGTTGATGTCAAATGCTAAGGTTTGATGGATTTGAATTTTTTTGGGGATAGAGTCTTATGAATTAATGATTGATCTGCAAAGCATCTGTGATCCTGAATCTATTAACTTTTGATAAAGTTGCTGAGATTTTTAGTTATTTTTTTTCATCATGTTATGATAGTGATTTGGTGATTGTAGTTTTGAATTGATGATCGATGATGATGATGATAACCGTT
This sequence comes from Tanacetum coccineum, assembly GCA_026074375.1. NCBI lineage: Eukaryota > Viridiplantae > Streptophyta > Magnoliopsida > Asterales > Asteraceae > Tanacetum > Tanacetum coccineum. The sequence goes on along the minus strand of BQNB010086432.1, from coordinate 7,552 downwards.
TGGGGTTGTATTTTGTCGAATTGTTAGAATTTTAATATATTGATTTAGTGATTATTGGGTGTTTGAATTGTTTAATCTTACTTAAATCACTACTTTTGTTCTACAGTAAAAATGTGTTTTTTTTTTATTATGTAACTGATTGTTCACTGTTTTAAAAATTAATTATTGAATTTGTCCAAGACTTATTCATTTTTCAACACAATCCTCCTCCCATAAAAGGAAATAGGGCAATATCATTAAAAAACGTGTAACCGTTCTTAAACCGTCCATTCTGTAACGGCATCCCTCTCTCGCTCTCTTATTAAAAACGTCATTTTGTAACACCGACTTAAATTCATTTAACTATAAATTTTGATTATTAAAAATGTGTAAACCGCATCTTTATTAATATAAATCCACACAAACCATTTCATATCTCCCACACACAAATATTTTTTGTTACAGCAAAAATAGTCTCTCAATATACCCTCACTTTCACTCCTCAACTTCTTACTCGGTAACTTATGCAGAGAAGAGATTCTTTATTTTTTCGATTAGAATAACGCTTAGCGGATAAAACATTGCTAGCCGCAAATATAGTCACAGGGTGGCCGCCGCCGCATTGCGCGGGTACCGGATTAGTATCGGAATGGGTGAAATTGTTAACTCGACTTCAAATCCTAGTGTCGATGACCACAAGCGAAAGCATGAGCAGCAGAGAGATGTGGAACGAGCGTTTGGTTAGTCTTAGAAAAAATTAGGTATATTAGTCAAATCCCGCACGACCGATAGCGTTTGGAAAACGAAGGAATGTAATCAAGTGTTAGATGAAACTCAAATTACAATATCAACACTTATCACCGTTCCCCCCCAACATAATTTATGACCCCCAATACCACCCTACACAACAGCAACCCAACCGCCATACCGAGCTGAGCGTTAGTTTATTTTTGTATTTGTGTTTTTTAAGTTGTCTCATGTTGGTTTGTAGTCAATATCACATTGATAAAAGACCAGTTATCCAAAGATGGATACCAAATTATTCTACTTAACACAAACACGTTAATTAGCCCTCCCCCCTAAGCTCAGTCCTTTAGGACTCTACATCTCTCTCCATTAAACACCTTAACTCACAGTGTCCGGTAGCACACAGAGTAGAGAGTAGAGAGACCACCTTGTAACACTTTTATAAAGTTGCTATTAATTGTTATGTAATCCAAATTCAACTCCACTGTAAGACTATAACTGGAGGAGCACCCCCCCCCCCCCCCCCCCCCCGCCCCCCCCCCCTCCCCCCCCCCCTAGGGTATAATTTTTTTCCCTTTCAAAGTTATCTAATAACCTAATATTACACATAATATTATACGAGCTACGCAGCGAAAAATAAACACATATAGCATATATAATTAACATAAATAAATAAAAGAAAACCGCGTACCTTTTAGCAAATAAGCTAACGAAGCTTGATTGATCACACACGTGTGATCGTTGAGAAGCACGAAACATTAAACCGAGTTACCAAAGTAGGGAACCTCTATGTGTATCCAAACTACACGTCTACCAATATTACCTGAATGCTAGTTCGCCGACTAACGATTATCGAATACCAAGTACTCGATATACTAGAATACCAAAACTCAGATTCCCTTACTTGAGGCTTCCTAGAATCGGCACAAAGGAGAGAAATAAGAAGAAGAGATGAATGAATGGGGAATTAGGACCCTCTTTATATAGTGTTAAGATTAAGGTTAGTTAGCTTTGGGAAAAAGCTAACTAAACTTGACACAAACACCTCCTCTCTTTGGTTCCCCTAGGCCGCCCCCCTTAGCTCCAAAATACCCCCCCTCAAGTTTGAATAATTCTGTTATTTTAATTGGCTTATGTAATTTAAATTAATTGGCTTATGTAATTTACATAATAATTAGAGTGGCTAACGATTAATTATTCGTAACACAAAAAGTTAACGACCGTTAAGAATAATCGTTAGGCAATTAATATATAATAAACGAGTGGGAATGTATCCGCATTGTGGCGGGGCTAGTTTATTACTGACACTTCATTTTTGAACAATAAAAACTAAGGTTCCGAACGGCTGATAGTAAGTTGCAAGGTTCTACTGTATAACGAAACGTTCAACAATATTTTAATATTAACAAAATTTAGAATATTAATAATTCAAATTACATGTGTGTACGTATATATGGTGCTCAAATACAGAAATCAAGCCAAAATAAGCTACCAATCCTTGTTTCTCGCATAAGCACACCATTCCTTCATTTAGCCACTATTTTCCATATTGTACTTGATTTCAAAGTTGTGGATGGCACCATAAACATTACCATGTTGAAAGTTGTTAATAGGAACATTTTCCGTGCTTGTTAAGCAATAGTGCCATAAGGTGCTCTCAATATTTTAGTTGAAATCCAAACCCTGCTAAAAAAACAACTTGTATGTATAATAAATTAAGAGTAAATCCACTTTCCATAAAAAAATAGGCTATAAGACCATTATAGAAGACGAAGAAAAACCAAACGGAAGAAAAAGTCGTGTCAAGAGTCCTCTAACCATTAAAATCCCACACCACACCAGACCACATATTCAGAAGCTATGTGACTACACGTAAATTCAGGGGTTACACGTCCATATGCAAAGCTATGGATATGTTGTAATGCGTATGAGCAAAAAGGCTTTCAATGTGCTGTGTAGAACATTAGGGAGGTATCGCAAAACCTACAAGGAGTCACTTGTAGCAAATACTACATATCTTAATTGCCGTACAATTGGGATAAAAGAAGCGTAAACGCCATGTTAATTAGTTGCATTCAAACCAATGTTCATCAAGTAAAATGTTAATTACTTCAAATACAATGCGTTTGCAAAACAACATTATTCCATATATACCCAATCTAAACATCAAAAATATTTACCCAAAATACATGTTTTGAATGCATGATGCACAATGTATTTAAAGCATGTTTTAGGTAAATATAAAATTTTAGTGTTTTACTTGGGTATATATGGAATTGACCCTATCAAATATTAAGTCTCACCATGCTTGTAAAGACTCTTTTCCAATTATTTACGTTTGGTAAATACAATTATCATAACTTACTCCAAAACACAGTCCCAAACACCCTACTTACAACAACACCCTACACTATATATTTCATTCGAGACACATTAGAGCTATATGCTAACTTTCTGCGGTTTACCTGAATTGAACTACCTTTCCCAAAAAATACTTTTTTGTAATCAATTATGGCATTCATGAGTTTTGGAAAAACAAATTTGATATATAATGTAAAACTCTTTATTAACTCTACTATATTCAATACGTATACACAGAATGAAAACACTTACTACCACCTTAAAGTAACTATTCGTATAAAATAATATATTTACACAAAGTTACACTTGATGAAGGGAAGGAAGATTGGAAGAAAAAAAGGGAAATAAAGTGTGTGACAATCGGGATTAAAATTAATAATAGAGATTATCTTTTAAACTTTTTATAATATGCCCACGTGATTTATGATGTTGAAGATAAAAAAGAACTCAAAAGCTTTTACTTACATATTGCATAGTCGAAGGCAGTGCACGCAAGCTCCCTTCTTTTGGTGGGCGTGAAGATCTCATCAACAACATCATTGCACATTGCAACTAACTTCTTTTTCTATTTGTCCAAGACATTGGTAGGTGTGACAAATACCAAACAATACATGTGAAAACAGGTGCTATTATACAAAATAACAAAGCACGAAACATATGTGGCACTCACGTATACACTCGTTGCTTTCACGTTCAAGAAAATCATCAACGCCAATTTCGACGCAAGATTGTTAGACAGATTTCTTTTTAAGTTTCATATCACTAAGAATAGATGTCGTATCATGTTTGTTACCTGCAACACCTAAAAACTACTTAGAATAAAAGCAGCCAATAGTATAGAAAACAATGAAGCATGAAACAAATGGTTTACTCACACGTCTGCTTCATATGGATCTTTCTTCTGTCATACTTGGAATCAAGCTACAGTCAAGTAATATAGAGCATAGTGCCTCTTTGATGTAGGCTTCCTGCGAAAAAAACGATTAGTGAAAACTTGCCCTTGCGAAAACTGTATAAAATACACACAACAGACGCACAGAACAAAATGATTATTGATTATTCAAAAATACAACTCGTCTAGACCAAAGTAGTGTTATCTTCTTATAAAGTATACCTTCTTGGCTAGAATAATACCTACTGCATTAGAAGCTTACAGTGTAGTCTCCATACATGCACTTTGAGGAGTGGCGAAAAACAACTTCTTAAGCCGCTCCTCAAACCGTGAACCACCTGTTCCATGATTGCTTGATTATCTGATAGATTCACTACCATCCTGCTTATGACAGGGAAAAAAAATCATCAAACAATTACCACTAAAATGACAAAATGTACATAAAAGGAACGTACGGCGCTGACATTTGTAAGCTAATAAATTAAAGTTTATAATGTCTGTGATAGCACGACCGACTATTTAACAAATGTGAAGCTAACAAACCAAACCACTTAATAAACATGTTTAACGGATAACAGCAAAACCCAGTTAACCAAACGAAAGGGTACTGAAATTTCAAGCCACAAAGAACTCAATAGGTGAATAATTGAAAAAACTTCAGCCTGAAGAATTCATGGTTACCAAACATCTTTAGGTGTTTAGATTAACTTCATGTTAGTATTTACGATAAAGAAAAAAATAAAAAATACCCCCCCCAAGCTAATATTACATTATGTACTGTAATCAGACACTTCTTATCGAAACTATAGTACTCTAAAGGCATTTATCGAAAAACCAGATAATGTAAGATGTAAACAACCTTAAGAAAATAAACCTATATCATGTACAACTCATCCAGCACCGCGGTCTGGGTAACTCCACGCATCAATCATTGACTTCTTCATATCTTGAGTTAAATTAAATAAACTCTTTTCACTTCTGAAAATCAACAACCAACCTCATGAATCACACAAATAAACTTAGGTTCCAACTAATCTAAACATAAAAACTAAAACCTCTAATTTTTTGTATATAAATCTAAAGTACATGATTAAACTCTTCTCCTTCTTATTCTGTGCTAAACCCAAAATTTTAACCTAAACATGCATCAATAACTCATAATAACACAACTAATCTAGTTAAATCAAGCGATAACATAAAACAAATATTAAACCTTCATATTGTCATGATCATGGTTCATCACAGCTCAAAATTATCATGATCTCACCTGGCTGTGTTTCAAAATTATCAGTCGATGAGAAGAATATAGAAAGAGTAGAGATGTCAGTCGCTGAGAAGGATAGAGAAAGAGAGACAGAACTGTGTGAAAGTTTCAAGAAGAAACAAAAATAATCTAGAAAGAAGGAATGCGGGTAACTAATATGTTAGTATGGTGGGTGTTAGGCCAAAACAAACAAAATAGGCTAAACTTAGCCCACCCCTAAAATGACACAAAATATTGCCGCTTTTGTAACGGCTCTTAGTATATATGATAATATACACTTATATTATTATATATACTAATAGAGTAATATCTATGTGTATAAGTGTGTGACCCTCGTAGGCTCACGTATTTCTAGCCGTATAAATATCCATATGACATGAGCACTCCCCAATAAATTTTTCATTTTTAAGTTTGTTCATGTTGTTTGTATCAATATCATATCAATAAAGAAAGGTACCAAAGACTAGTTTACAAAGACTACATACCAAACTATCTATACTTCACACACACACACACATAGTTACGCACACTAATTATTAATCTTCGATCAAAGCTTTAGTTCCTAAGTTGCCATTTAGGGGAAGATTGTTAGATATAATACAATGTCCACTTGTAACACTTTTATAAGTGCTGGGAATAGTAGTTGTAAGTTTACAAAAGTTCACCTCTACAAAGACTATAAATACAGAGAGTTTATTTTTTTTCTTCTCGTTTTTCAAGTTGTCATGTTGGTTTGTATCAAAGGTTATTTCTATGTTTGCCCTAAAAGATTTTGGTGCATGCACATTTTGCCCCAAAAAAAGCATGTTCCTCAAATGCCCCAGAGCGACCGGAGCGACCAGAGCGACCCATTAATATATTAATATTTGTACTTTTAAAGTACTATTTGTGTAAGTGTACTTTCTAGGCATTTTTTTATAGTTGGAGCAACCTCATATTAATACTTAGAGCGACTTAATAATGTTATGATATTTATACAAAAAGTCAAAGTTATGATTGGAACGACTTACGTATTTTATACACTAATTAGAGCGACTGTTAGGTAAAATATTTTTTTAAATTATTCAAATTGTACATCTCGATATTTGTTCCATTTACTATTTCAAGTATACCAAAAACTACCCCAAATTTTCCAAACAAGGCAAGACATAGATCATATAACCAAACATACTATTCCCTTTTCTTCTACTATCTGATTATCTGATGTACTTTTCTTTTAAACCCTAATCATCTGATATTGACTACCCAAATCCATTAAACCCTAATCATTTGATGTACTTCCCTTTTCTTTTACAAATCCATTAAACCCTAATCGTCTGATATGGAGAACCTAAATCATTGACCTGAAGAATACCCAATCACGAAACCCTAATATCACTAACTCCACATCATCTGATATGGAGAATACCCATTCAGTTTTTGATGCGAAAGTCACAATACGTGGGACTTTGCATACTCTTACATCTATTAAAGAGCTATTGGGTCAGAGTGTTAATAAAAGACGTAGAACCAGGTTTCTTTCTATCGTGTTTGGTAAATGGTTGGATTTTCCGGCATATTCAAACGACAACCTTATTCTGAACTATATTTTCTAGCATGAGGTAAAACAAGAACAAAATAATGATGTTTGTCCTCCTATTAGGTACAAGATTGGTAATAATAATTTTGAATTTGGTAGGCAAGAATTTTGCTTGATAATTGGTTTTGCATTTGGAAACATTCCCAAGGTAGATACTTTTAAGGGTTTGCAAAACAGTCCTTTTTGTGACACAGTATTTCTCGATAAAATAGCAGAGCCATTAAAGAAAGTTAGGATTTCAGACCTTTTGGAATTAATTAGAAAGCCTAAAATGTGGTATGCGTTGTCTGATGAAGATAGTGTTAAGGTTTGTTTATTACTGATGTGCGGTCATCGTAGGACTTCTACACGAGAAGTTTTACAACTCCCTAGGCAGTGCACCTAATCGTTGTAGTGTAGTATGGGTAAGACTCGGGGTTGTTTATCGTTCACTCGAGAAATAGGTTAGGAATGCTTGATCACGGTCTAACAGAATTCTAAGGGTTGAGGGAATATTCTTTTTGTATTTTTGTATTTTATGAAAACAGGTAAAATCATATAATTGAGAGTGGTTTGGTTTTAGCTATTAAACTAAATAATAATCTAAACTAATGGTGATAACAATAAGATAAAAGATTGTGTCTATTTAATCATGTATTACTCCCTAGATTGCTTCTCCTAGTATTGTTGCCTTGTCACACTTGTGATGATCTATGTAATTATTTCCTAAAGCATGAACGAATTACACGAA